>JACFYI010001436.1:1161907-1212095 GCA_014898755.1 Handroanthus guayacan | reverse complement strand
TGGTGTTTTGGGGAGAGAAAAGGTGAAGCAAAATGGTTATGTGAGAAAATCAGGTGGGAGTACTGAGAATTATAGTAAGAGTAGGTCGAAAAATGTGGTTGAGGGAATGAAGACCAAGTGTTCGACGAAATGGCGGAGATATGGAGGGCGTATTCCTGCTATGTTGGAAGCATTAGAGTCCATTAATGATGTGGATGAAGCGTTGAAGCCCTGGCAAATGACTTTGACAAAGAAGGAAAGGAGCATACTATTGAAGGAGCAGGTGGACTGGGAAAGGGCAATGGAGATTTTCGAGTGGTTTAAAAGGAAAGGATGTTATGAAGTGAATATAATTCACTACAATATAATGCTTAGAATTATGGGGAAAGCGAGGCAATGGTGTGAGGTTGAGAGGTTGTGTGGTGAGATGGCGAAGAAAGGGATTGAGCCAATAAATTCAACATATGGTACTTTGATTGATGTGTACAGCAAAGGAGGGCTAAGGGAGAGAGCAATCAAATGGTTGGAGTTGATGAATGAACGTAAAATGGAGCCGGATGAGGTGACAATGGGGATTGTAGTTCAGATGTATAAAAAGGCAGGGGATTTTAGAACAGCTGAAGAGTTTTTTAAGAAGTGGTCATGTAGTAACTCTGTGGTGGAGCAGCGTGGAAGTGGTACATCGAGGAGAAACATGAGTGTTAATGGTGATTCTTCAGCAAATGCAGACATTTGTCTGAGTACTTATACTTATAATATGTTGATTGATACGTATGGGAAAGCTGGCAAACTGCAAGAAGCGAGTGAAACGTTTGAACGAATGCTCCAGTCAGGTATAGTGCCAACTACGGTGACTTTTAATACTATGATACACATGTATGGTAATAATGGACAACTAGATGAAGTTGCTTCATTGATGCATAAAATGGAGGAAGCTAAATGCTCTCCGGATACACGAACATATAACATTCTTATATCTTTGCATGCGAAGCATAATGATATAGAATTGGCAGCAAGATACTGGACTAAGATGAAGGAAGCTTCTCTTGAACCTGATGCTGTGAGTTATCGAACTCTACTTTATGCCTTCTCGATAAGGCATATGGTTGGTGAAGCAGAGGAGCTGATTTCAGAGATGGATGAAAGAGGATTGGAGATTGATGAATATACACAATCTTCATTGACTAGAATGTTCATAGAAGCTGGAATGTTAGAAAAGTCGTGGTCGTGGTTCTTAAGATTTCATCTTCGGGGAAATATGACTTCTGAGTGCTACTCTGCAAACATCGATGCATTTGGTGAAAGAGGGTATATATCCGAAGCCCAGAAAGTTTTTGATTGTTGCCTTGAAGTGAAAAAATTGACCGTTCTTGAGTTTAACGTGATGATCAAAGCTTATGGTATAAGCAAGAAGTTTGAGCAGGCATGCTCCTTATTTGATGGTATGGAAAAACATGGATTAGTTCCTGATAGATGTGGCTATAATTCACTAGTACAAATGCTTGCTAGTGCAGATTTGCCACATAAGGCGATATTTTATCTTCGGAAGATGCAGGAGGCTGGATTGGTGATTGATTGTGTTCCATATTGTGCAGTCATCTCGAGCTATGCAAAGTTGGGATGTAAAGAAATGGCTGTTGGGTTATACGAGGAGATGATTGGTTATGACATAAAGCCTGATGCAATTGTTTATGGTGTCTTAATAAACGCTTTTGCAGACACTGGAAGTGTGAAAGAAGCTACGTATTTCATTAATGCCATGAGAAATGTAGGCGTGCCAATGAATCCCGTCATATGTAAGTCGCTAATAAAGCTTTATACAAAAGTGGGATACCTGAAAGAAGCACAAGAAGCATACAACATGCTTCGTTTGTTTGAGGTGGGACTTGATGTGTACTCATCGAACTGTATGATTGATCTCTACAGCGAACGATCAATGGTTTCAGAAGCAGAAGAGATTTTTGAGAATTTGAAACAAAATGGTGATGCAAACGAATTCACATACGCAATGATGTTGTGTATGTATAAGAGGAATGGGAGGTTTGTTGAAGCATTCTGTATTGCAAGAAAGATGAGAGAATTAGGACTTATGACGGATTTGTTGAGTTATAATAATGTTCTTGGGTTATATGCATCTGATGGGAGATATAGGGAGGCCGTAGCAACTTTTGATGAGATGCTGAAATCTCTCATCCAACCCGATGATTCAACATTCAAATCACTCGGGATTATTCTATTAAAATGTGGAGTTCCAAAGGATGCTGTCAACAAGCTTGAACTGATGAGGAAGAAGGATACCGAGAGTGGAATGCAAGCGTGGGCTTCGACTCTTTCTTTGGTTGTTCACATGGATGATGATGATGACGATGATGTTACTCTTGATGATTTCTAGTTCGTGCCCCTGTTAAGACACGAACATAGCCTCTAGCCTTATGCCCCACAATTCAGAATGAAGTGAAAATCCTGGCTCCCACCCTGCTCTATTTAAACTAAGAATGTACTCTTCCCATGCAAAGTGAAGCATTCTAAGCAACAACTTATATGTCATTCAGCATTTTTGCAGAGATTAAGCAACTTCTTGTACATAATGTCCATATTTGCTCGTTCTGTAGAGAGGTTGTGTAGGGCCGGATATGACAGGTATATAGGCTTTTCAAATTATGTTCCTCACTTGAATGAAAATATAAGCTCCACCTGAGTTTGCTGCCATAGCTTCTTGCTCCTGCTTGCTAGCCTATCTGAGAACTTGGCTGTGGTATTTATGTCCCGATATTTTGAACTTCATGCATAAGGAAACATTATTTTTTTCCTTTTGCTCTTTCTACTCTCTTTTGCAGATATAGGGGGGTAACGACGGAATCGCAAGAATACCAGAGAACTTTTGCATCTTCGCAAGATTCTGCAAGTGCTCCAGGTTGTGCCATTGCTCGTAAGCTCGTATTTCCTTTGATAAGATTATTATGGCCAATATGCTTCGTTTACTATAGAATGCCTGAGCTAAATATCGATGTAAATGATCGTCAGTTTTGTTATGACTTAAGTCTTGCATATTCTACATGTAGATTCCATTCCACAGGTATATGTTATGATGGGATAATTTGTTATGACAGGATAATTTCCTCGATGAATTAGATTGCTTTAAAGTTTAAATACTTTTCCCCATCATTGAAAATGGTGATGCCCATCATTGAAAAATAAATAAATAAAATCAGTTTTTCCTCGTCTCGTTATCCTAGGAAAATATTTAGAACTTAGAATTGCTTGATTATTTGATGGGGACGATTACTTGAACTCCCTGTCTCCTGAGGCTTGACCTAATTATGGGACCCCATAAAATTATATAAGTTTTTAAGGAGGTTTAATAGTTGTGTATAGATCAATTAATTTTTCCGTCAGCTTAACTAATAGTTGGAGGTATTGACTTAATTATCAGGACTACATAGAATGTTTCTGGAAGTGTTGAGGTAATTATCCATGTTGTTGTCTTATATGAAGATAGGATAACATTGTTTTGTCTACAGGGTTGGCAAAAACTACTAATTTTTTTATGTGAATAATATCTTTGTGTCGGAATGTAAAAGAAACAAATTTAGTCGAACATGTTAACGTTAAAGTCTATTTGAATTTTCATTGAATGTTTGAAATTGGTTTGAATTTTTACCGAATTGGGCTTGAACAAACTTCAGTTGAGTTGAACACATGGGTCGAACTCAAGTAACTCGATTCTTTATATTATTTCTTATCTGATTGAGTCCAGCTCAAGATGAGTTTTAAATCTTATCGAATGAAAAACATGTCCAGCTCTGATTCATCATGTTTAATGAAATAAGCTCGAACAAGGTTTCTAATGGCCGATCTTGGATTATTCTTCACCCTATCTGCAGGCACCTATCCATTATTCCATTTATTTGTCTGTTCTTTATGGGGAAAAAACAAAGAAATGAATCAAAGGGCCATCATTTCCTATGCATTCAAATGAGACAAATCTAAGGATATCCCTGGAATCACCTTCAAAAAAAAAGAATTAATTGCCTCTTTGATGAGCCTATAAATTGCATTTTTTCTTGTTGTTTGTTATACAGTTAGCCCAAAACAAGTCCTAGAATTCTTTTTTAGCAGTATAGTAGATATGGCTGTAACCACATTCAGTGATGAATACACATCACCAGTTCCTCCATCAAGAATCTTCAAGGCCTCCATTGTTGATTCACACAACTTGATTCCTAAGCTTATGCCACAAGCCATCAAAAGCATTGAAATTATTGAAGGTGATGGGGTTGCTGGAAGTATCAAGAAGATCAACTTTGCTGAAGGTATGTTGTATCCTGAGGTTTAGTTGGGTCGAGTCAAGGTTGAGAAAAAAATATCTCAAATTTGAGTTAGGGCTCGAACTAGATATCTCAGACTTGAGATTGAGCTTGAGGAGTCTGATATTTTTGAGCTCGAACTCTATTCGAAGAAAGTTTGAGTTTGGCTCAAGTTAATTAAGTTTGGCTTTTAAAAGGGTCGAACTATTGTAAACTCGAGCTTGAGGTTGAAATTTTTAACTTATTAACGTGTGAATACAATTTATTTACTTTGGGCTTAAAATTAATTTAATAATATAATAAATATGTGTGTATATATATATATATTGTAAATCTAAAAGAATTACTAAAATTATGTACAGCGTAGCCAACTCAAGTGCTGCACGCCTGTATATAGATGACTCGAAATTAATTCGAAATAAAGTTCAAGCTTGATCCAGCTCCACACAAGCTTGAAGCTGATTGAACTCAACTCTAGCTCAAGCTCAGCTAGCTTGAGTTCGCATTGTGAAACTTGTGCGTCGGCTCGACTCGTTTGTAGTCCTCATTCCATGTTCTCTCTCCCATACACAAAACAATGCACCTGGCAAGATTTGAGAATTTCGAACTCACCATTCCGAAAACTTTCAAGTTTAAACTAGACTTCATTAACCATGCAGGCAGCCCTTTAAAGTCTGTGAAGTACCGTGTGGACGAGCTGAACGAGAAGAGATTCACTTATGGCTACACATTGATCGAAGGTGACGCCTTGGTAGACAAGCTTGAGAAAATAACCTATGAGTTTAAGTTTGAAGAGTCAGGTGATGGTGGCTCCATTTCAAAGGTTACAAGCAAGTATTACACTGTGGGAGATTTTAATCTAAAGGAAGGGGAAGTTAAGGCAGGCAAAGAGAGGGTTTTGGCAATGTACAAGGCTGTGGAAGCTTTTCTGATTCAGAACCCAGATGCCTATGTTTGATGTTTTTCATGTTCTGATAACAGTTGTGCTCTTTCTTATGTTTGTTGTTTGATTGACTTGTCCAATAATGAGGTTGGTTGTTTGAATAAAATTTGTTTAACTTTTGGATTGTGTTCTTAGAAATTGATGATTACCCTCTACTTTCTATGCGGATGGATTAAGGAATCTGGATCCACTGGAATTTGGACATACCACATTATACGAAAGAAACAGTCACGTAATTTGAAAAACATTCCTTGACGCCTAACTCAAGGATTACATGAATACTTTTTTCATTTGAAAAATTACAATGCCATCTGAGTGCTGACAAAAACTTTAAAAATTCAAATTTAAAAATTTTACCAAATTGCAATTTACATGATCACACTAGATTATTAAAATCCTGATGAAAATAACAAGGATTTATGGTGGATCTGGCTGCGTGATGCAGGATCTACCGACAATTAACAGAATCATAAAAATTATTTGAATAAAAATGAAGGCAAATGATATTACACGAGTGTTCTTCTATGCATACTTCTATGCTAAAGTATCTAATTAGTAGTTAGTACATTAACAATCAGGTTGTAAATATGATTGTAAAGTAACAAAGTGGCAGTAATTATGAGGACATCTATGAGTATCACACGAAAATGCAATAAAAAGTTCCGATGCTTTATTAAAGAGTATAAAAACACAAACAAGGAAGTGCATATAATATACACCGGTCATTTTTTAGTCTATGAAATAGCCAAAAAAATTCGAAAAATTATAACCAACTCAAATCGAGAGCATTTAGCAGAGAAGAAAAAGACATTTGCCAATATCCAAAAGATAGCATGATCAAATTTAATCTAAGATGTAACAAAATGACCAATCTTAACTTTTGGAAAATCCCAGAGGGACTACTTGTGAGTTAACTGTATCACGAGTGCACATTGAGCATCGATTGAAATAGAGACACGTACAAAGATGTATCATGAAGAGCGAGAAGCAGATAGTTTAAGGCATTCACTCTGACATCTACGGAGGCAAACATCATTCCAGTTAGGTACTTGATGTTGGTTAACGCAGACAGTTCGAGCACAGGCATCAGCACAAGCATCAAGTTCAGAAACACCGCATACTGTAACACATGTATCGGGGATTGGATCCTTGGAGAATGCTCCTACTTTCTTCAGCATCCTTTTTGACGTACAAACTCTCTCACACACGAAAATGTCATCAGCACTCTTCTCTCTGCCTCGGGCACTTTTGATTCTTTGCTCCTCAGCATGTCTCGCCTTGATTCTGAAAGCTTGACCAGCTATGAAAACTGGAACAGCAGCCCCCAGTAAGGTCCACCATACCTCAACCATTGCTGCTACAACCACAAAGGCTTTTACTTTCTTCTTTTCCCAATTGTCTTCTCAAATCAAAAGTTACAATTACTTTGCATTAACTATAATCTGATCAAGATTCAAGGTTAAGTATTAGAAAGTCTTCAAACAGAAAAAAAGCGAAGAAGATAGGATGTATAACAAGTTAGGCAATACCAGCAGAAAATATATAAAAAAATCACTAGTCTGAACATAATTGTCGCATTGTTTGTAAATCACATAAGAATTATTTCACATCCCACAAATCAGCAAGCTGTATAAGTAAATAACATGTAGGTACATTTGGACACCATGGCTCCACTATCCTGTAAAATGTCAGCAGCTATATATACATATGTTACATTTATAACAAAGAAGTGCTCTTTAATATGAAAGAAAATGGATCACCATGCCAAGGTCCACCTTTCAATGATATAGGTGATATGAAAGGCTAAATTTTAACCATGACGTATACTGTCCAGGATATATGGAGATGATATTTACAATAACATGAAACAAACAGCAGATGTCACCAAAGTCTCAAACAGGAAGTGCCTCAACTTATCATATTCCTCCAAACAATTCCTGCTTTGGATACAATCCAGGCATTTCACTCTACAACCAATTCCTCGTTGATTACATTATACAATCCAGGTATTTCTCAGACCAAAGCCCTTGGTAACAAATGCACTTTAATCTCAGACTTCATATGAAACAGCCCATTACAAGACCCCCCACCCCATCCATCCACATTTTGAAATTTCACTTAAGCAAATTAACACACAGCGGAACAGAAGTCGTAGAATTAGAATTAAAATTAATTCTATCCAAATTCAAGGAGACTTTCACCAATTTCATTCACATTAATCTAATGCTATGGACATTTACACACTATAATAACTGTAATCCTTTCAAAATTCAGCTTCTATGAAAGAGCACAGTAATTTTCATTAACCAAATATGTAAACTTCCATGCTCGTCCTCAACCAGAAATAGAGAGAAGGAAAAAGGAAACCAAACAGGATTTAAAAAAAAAAATCATAACAAAATGAAGTGCTTGTATGCGTGTGGTGGTGGTGGGTATTACCCTAGAAAGAAGTTGTCGCTGATAGCAATCACGGTGGCGCGTGGCTAGCCAGTCGTCGGAAAGGCAGAAACCTAGCTCGGAGATGCTGAACTAGCAGACGAGTTCAAACCTTAAATTGAGCTAATTTCTTCGGACGGGGCATAAATGATTAAAAATAAACAAATAAATAAATCTAACGATGGCCCATGAATGGGCCCAGCCCAGCTCAAATTTAAGTTCTTCGACTAGTGAGGAGGCCCAATTAATAGTTGGCCTCCAAACAACCAAAATTCAGAGGATAGAGGGTGTTTGGCTAAGCTTTTTCGAAACATTTTATAAAAATCTACGTTTTATAAGATAGTAATTTTTCTGTTATACGTAGTCGAAATATTTTGAATGACAAAAATGTTAGAGATTGTAAAATGTTAAGATGTGGCAAGGATCTTTTATTTTTCAAAATAGTGTTTCGCTCTCTATTTCTTATCTTAAGTACTTGCCAAATATATTAAATATATCTTTATAAAAATAAATAATTGTGAATATCATATATTTGGTATGCATCCGTGTAGCAGAGTAAGATCTGATACACAATTGGGATAGAGGATCCAAAGCAGTTAAGATTTTAAAAATAAATCAAAAACTCTTTACTTTTTTTAATGAGCTTATAGATCCTACTATCTTATATTAAAAGCTTACAAGATCTTTTTGAAGAAAATTTAATAGCTTCAAAACATATTAAAAGATGTTTTAAAGAGCTTATTGGGCTCAGAAAACTGTCGTCTTATTTGGGCTAGAATTTTACTTTAATCAAATTATGTGTCATTGGGCCGGCCCATTTACCAAATCCACCACCGACCCATATACAGACCCAAAACCTCCCTCGGAGCTCAATTTTCTTCCATCCTTTCCTTTCTTCCCGAGGTTTTGCTTTGCTCACTCTCTACCCAGGGATCTCTCTGAATTAATTCTGCACAAATTGATAAAGATGTCATCCTTAGGTACTTCTAAAGGGATTTTGGAGATTGCGAAATTCGCAGTATACGTCAGTGTGCCGATTGGGCTGATGTATTTCTTCGCCAGCAATACAAAAAATCTCCAGAAAGTCATGGGCAATGTAAGGATTTGTTTTATAAATATATTTTCCTTTGTCTTTGCATTTGTTGTTTGTTTGATTGATTAAACGGTTTTAGTCAGTTTATTTTAGGGATAATTACATTAAGCAACCCATGCTATACGCGTTTTTACACTTTGCAACCTAAATAAAAAAAAATTGCCGATCACCACCAGAACTTTGCAAAATTTTGCACATTGCAACCTAAATGCATTTTTCGGTAGAATATTCTACCGGAATATGCTATTAGGTTGCAATGTGCAACATTTCGCAAAGTTCTGGTGGTGAAGTGAAACTTTTCATAGTTAATTTCGCCTTACTATTCACACGTGCGTAGCGTGTGAGATGATTTCTCTACCGGAAAATACATCTGGTTGCAACGTGCAAAATTTCGTAAAGTTCTGGTGGTGATGGCAATTTTTTTTTTGTTTAGGTTGCAAAGTGTAAAAACGCGTATAGTATGGGTTGCTTAATGTAATTATCCCTTTATTTTATGGTGAATTGGAAAATTTGAGAGTTATATTTCCATTATTCTGTTAAAGAAGCGTTTAATTTGGTGAACTGGATAATAACGGTTTGTAATATGGCGATTGAAATAGAATATTTTCGCGATCGTGTTGGATTGTTGGTACTCTTTTCAGCTGTGTTTTCTGGTTAACAGTTTAGTTTGTATTATTGTGTAAATGTAAAGGGAAGCTTGAGGGGTGAAGTTAATTTGACATGCTGCACTTTGATTTTCTGAAATGAATTATGAGTGGAGTAGTGGACGCATTTTGGTGGATTAATTAGAATCTCTTGGGAACCTTATTTGAGCTTCCCTCGTTATAAAATCGAAAAGGGGAGTTGAATTCATTGTAGCTTGTCTTAAACTCATACTGGTTTATGAATAAGCAATTGTTTAAATTTAAGAATTTAATCGGGTACAATGTTGAATTATGAAGAAAAATCCCTTCAAATAGGTATTTGAAAGTTCATATTTTAGTCTGGAGCCTCAGTTATATTGCATGTTACTCTACATGTTCTCCTTGACTTTGACTTGAACTGCAGACTCGTTGTGACTGTGAGGGCAAGAAAAAATCATGAAGGCATCATCTGTGGATTCTTTAAATGGAATAGAAAATTAAACATGATTTGGAACAAAGGATCTGAACTAACTTTTCGATTCATCTCCTACAACACAACACAAAGCTCAAAGCTCATCCTTCTTTTTTCTTCTGGCTCAGATGCACTTCAAGTGTCATATTTTTTCTTTACTTATCTTATTTCTTGTGTTTACCTCATCTTTAATTATGATTGCTCTATTTATTTGGAATGCCTATCTACATGAGAGTCACACCATGTTTAGGTTTGAAATTTTGTTATAATATAGATCGAGCAATCATTACTCATATACAAACATGCACGCACACTCTCTTTGATGCATTCTAAATCAATTTTTTGATCTATTATGAAGCGTCAATACGTAGTGTACCCCCCTGAAGCGCCACGCCCTCCATCACCAGAGGAACTAAGGGAGATGGCTCGTGAACTAGCTCGTGAAAGAGACAGGCAGTGATGGATCTCTCTGTGTAAGAAATTTTTATGTATCCTTGAGTTGTAGTAGCTGTTGTGGCTATAGAAAGTTCTAAAACTGCTACTCTTGTGACCATAAACATGTTTGGTACTCAATAATTCTCTGTTCACTTATCTGTAAATTTTTGTGAGTTTGACAGAATAAATGATTTGTTTGAAATTCTTAAACGTGTGTGTGTCACTTCCTTCTTTCTTTTACTCTATAGATGAATAGAAACCTGATGGAACACTTGTAGAGAAAGTAATGTAATTCTCGGATTTTGATTGAAGCTGCATTTTATGAAGGCCTAATTACCTCAACGCTGCTTGAGATTTGGTCTAATTATAAAAACACCCTCTATAATTTGAGAAATTACAATAACACCTTTTCCGTAATACTAACATAGGGTTTACTTGTGATGTTTTAGTTAATATAACAGATTTTTGGGTAGTTTTCCAGATATCCACTTGTAATGTCGCAAATGCTCGATTAATTTTTCTATTAGTTGAACTATAGATTATGGATGCTGATATGATTTTTCAAACCACATGAAATGTTTTTTAAATTAGGCCAAATTTAAGGGTTACTGGGGTAAATATTCTTTATCAATATTCAATTTCTTACTATGAGGGGTCTAAAGTAATTTTCCCTGTTGTAAACGTGGTGGCACGAAAGAGGATAGAAATGGAAGAGTAATTTACATGGTCATTTCAAAGATTCAATAGCGTTCAGCACTTCAACTGTTTATCCTGTATGTATTCTTCTTTTTTTTCCCCAATTTTCTCATCAATATCCCAGAATCCAAAATCTTATACAACAAAAAAGAAAAATATTTTTCCTTAGAATTTGATAATTTACATCATATTAGGGTCTTGCATTTCTGATCTTATGCAACTCTAGTTACAAAAATTTCTCATCTTTAGTGTCTCTTATTATTTTTATTTTTTTCAACCATAAGTGAAATCAGATACCAAATATTGATATAACCCAATAGAGATGGCTTTCAAGAAGTAAAAATTTCAGAAAAATAACTCGTTGATTGCCGTTGTATTTTAATGAAATTATGTCCCAACTCTTAACTATATAAAAATAACAAATGGTTAATTTTGCAAGAAGATTAATATTTTTTAAAGATAATTACCTCAACACTCCTAAAGTCTGGCATAATTATTAAAATACTTCCTA
Organism: Handroanthus guayacan; assembly: GCA_014898755.1. Classification (NCBI taxonomy): domain Eukaryota; kingdom Viridiplantae; phylum Streptophyta; class Magnoliopsida; order Lamiales; family Bignoniaceae; genus Handroanthus; species Handroanthus guayacan. The sequence goes on along the minus strand of JACFYI010001436.1, from coordinate 1,200,600 downwards.
CACCTTTATTATTAGTTTAACTAATTGATATATATCATTACACTCATTGAAAATTCTATAATATTACAAATAGACCGCTTAAGACAAAGGGATATGATTGTAATTGGTGTCAACTGAACTGACGGTAGAGAGTGTAATGGTAATCACTTAAATTTCAAGAGGTATTTTGGTAATATGCCAAACCTCATGAGGCATAGAGGTAACAAACCCCATTATTCACCATGTACGATCATAAATAATACTAAAATTATTATTAATATATTTTAATGTTATTCCCTAAAATCCACAGAAATTATAATAATTTGCCAAAAGCTATAAAATTGTGACATTGAAGTCATACTCGGAGAACTATGCCACATATATTACCATGCAATGCACTATCACCACCAGGACTATAATTAAGCCATCAATTTCGCACAGTTGGAGACTTGGAGTCAGTCAAATGTCGTTACAATAAAGAAGAAAAAGCAAGAAAATAATTTCCCAGAAAATCCAAAAAGTCAAAGTTAAATTCATACTGATGAACGTGTCACAGCTGGAGATATATGAGACCTTATTTTCCACGAAAATGAAGAGAAAAATTACAAGAAAAAGACTCATTGACCCAGCAAGTCAATCTGGTCTTAAGTATTTTGCTTTCTTATTTAAAGAAAGATGGTATTGCTGGTCTCAAATTCCATACTTTGATCTTCTTGAAGGTAACTTTCTTACCCATTCTTGTGTAAAATTGTTTTTTTTTTTTGTTTGTGATTTTTGAGTTTCTTGGTTATGGTTATTTCTGCAAAATGTGATGGGCTTGTGTTTGTTCTCTGTTCTGGCACTCGCTGCTTATGAACTTTAGAGGATATTTGATTTTGACACTGCTTTTCGGCAGCAGCTTTTAACTGCCAAAAAATGATTCAAGCAGGGTTTATTGAGTTTTAACTTCTGTTTTTGAAAAAGTGATTTTAAACTAAAATCGGCCAGAATCTAAAAGCTACTTTGATGCGTTTAGATTCTGTTCTGCTTTCTGTCAATGAGTTTGATATGTAAAAGTCACTTCTTGGTAAATACTGACAATTATTTTTTTGAACATTTTGTGGCTTCTAATTCCAAACACTCTCGATTTTTACGACTTTTTTTTACTACTACCTTCTAAACTTCTGTAAATGAAATCAATTCTTTTTAAAGCAGAGCGATGCCAAATACCCCATTTACCTTTTTGTGGTCTTTGGAACTTGGTTAATTTTTTCAGCTGTGTTTGTTGATAAGATAATTCCTGCATGCTTCAGTTGCTGAAAGGTGAAGTAGTGATTTATGTCTGGTTATGAAATGTTTCTTTAGCCTCGAGGATAATAGAATGAGAAAGAAAGATGACCGATTCATCACCAAGCATAGAATTTGACCATATGGAAGTATCATCTCACTACCAAGCATTTGGTGTGACAACATCTCGATTTGGTCAAACTTCTACATTCGATGATGCTTTGGATCATCAACATTGGACTATCCCGACTATGGGTAGAGATGGCCATATGCATCTATGAACTGCCACGTAACCCTTTGTGAACCATCTAGTGTTATCCCACTTCGAATGAGTTGATGAGTTGATGTATTTGAAACAATCGACATATTAGGTTCCTTTCTTACTTTTTGAGACGCCTTTTCAGAATGTCCCCCGACCCAAAAAAAAAAAAAGAAAAGAGAAAAGAAAAGGAAAAAAAGAAAAAAACCGCCGGATGCTTGATGGGGTATAATAACTCGATATGACCGGACCTCTAGGCATGGATTACCTTTATTTTTAGTGGGTAGGAGACGATTAATGGTTTTATGTTTGTCTATTTTTCTAAACTCATCCTCAACATGGAAGATCTTCAAGAACATGAGATTGAAGTTAGCTTTGCTGTTTAAGTTCTTGAAAAATTTTTACATGTCCATAAGCAGATTGAGCTGCTGTACTTCTATTTAACATTCTGTATTATTATGCAGGAATTGTTCTTCACAGATGCAGATGGCAAAGCTACAGCGAACATATTGAACAAAGCAAAATAGTAGCTTTTATCAAGATTTCGCCGCTCAACGAAAGGGCGAACCGAGGAATTGCATACAAGCATCCCTATGGCGGAGCTTATACCTATTGGAACCATGTTGACCGTTCTTTACAGCCAGATTGCTAAGACTGCGGAAGCTGCCAAGGATGTTGTATTCGAAAAGGAAAGTTTTAAGGTTTTAGCGAAGCACCTGCTGGACATTAATCCCGTCTTAAAAGAACTACAATCACGACAGTTAAATGAATCACCAGCTGTAAGACAAGCTCTGGAATCTCTTGAAACCAACGTCAAGAAAGCAAACAACTTAGTTGAGAAGTACAAAGGGCGAGCCCGATTCTACCTATTAGTGAAGTGCAGACACATCGTCAAGGAGGTACAAGATGTCACCCGAGAGATAGGAAAATCTTTAGCTGCTCTACCTCTTGCAAATATAGAAGTCCTATCCGGAATCTCAGACCAAGTGACTAGGTTGCAAAACGAGATGCAACGAGCTGAGTTTGAAGCACCTCAGTCCTGTCTGCAGATCGTTGACAAGTTGAATCAAGGGCTCTCAGATCAAGTTTTTGACAAAGAATTTGCAAACGATATGCTGGAGGAGATTGCACGGGCTGTGGGCGTTCCTGTGGAGCCCACAGAGATTAGTCGAGAACTTGCGAACTTCAAAAGAGAGAAAGAAGAAGCTGAAAATAGGAAAGAAAGGGCTGAAGTCTTGTTCTTGGAGCAGATCATTGAGTTGCTCTCTAGAGCAGATGCAGCTAAAGATTACGAAGAAGTGAGGAACCAATATTTTCAAAGACTCAAAGTGATTGAAAGATATGACCCGAGGGAAGAGTATATTGAGCCCTTTAAACCGTTCTTTTGTTGTATAACAAGAAATGTTATGAACGATCCGGTTAGTCTTTGTACGGGTACGACGTGTGAAAGGGAAGCTCTCGAGAAATGGTTTGAAAGGGGGGAGAAAACGGATCCAGAAACAGGTGAAGTTCTTCAAGATTTCTCTTACAGGTCTAATATTCAGCTCCGACAGTCGATACAAGAATGGAGGGAGCTCAATTATTGTGCAAGAATCAGATCTTGTATGGCAAAAATGATGGATTTGTGTGTTGAAGAGGCTCTTGATCAGATGAAAGAGCTTGTTAGAGTGAACTCTATCAATAAAGATTGGATTTCTATTGGAGGGCTGACTGATGTTGCTGTTAATATGATTGGAAGTAGGCTTAATGAAGGTGTGAAGAAGAAGTTGTTGGTGACTTTGAAAGATATCATAGACGGCCATGCAAGGAACAAGGTAAGTTTTTGCTTGTTGTTTATAAGTGTTTCTGATTTGTTCATGTTGGCATTTGACTCGATTAATTGGAATCAAATTTAATTAAGATTGTCTTGATTTCATCTACACAAAATTTGGATCCTTTATATATGTGTCAAAACTCTGATATGTTTGCAATAGCTCAAGGAAAGTACTCTTTTAACTTTTATAGTGTATGGAAGTGGTGCTTCTTCTCTCGAATCTATAAAGAAGAACAATTAAGAGCAGTTGTAACTTCTACACCTCTACTTTTAACTTTTGTTCTTAAACATTCTCAACTTTTATGCCAACTTTCTCTATAACCTTTTCGCAACCTTTCACTTCTCCAAAGCAGAAGGTTTTGAAAATACCCTCTTCCTGCGTTTAGTAGTAGTAATCAATTTTATTCCTACAAATAGAAGTTTGTTTGCTAACTATAGTTTTTGAATTACAAGTGGAGTAATACGAAGGGCAAGAGAGATAGTTCAGTGGTTCTTGCAAGGTTGTTTTTATTAGGGATTTGATATCAAATACAAAAGTTATTTTGTATGGGTAAATTTCACTCTCAGTGGAATAACGAAAACTCGAGTATAATCTAAGTTTTGATGTACTCACGTGTTCACAATTTTTCACAATCACTCTTCCAAAGTCGAAACTTCCTTATACAACTACTCTCATAATAACCACCTCGCTCATTCTAAACATACCATCTAACAACCAACTTTGTAGGAAATCTTCATCGCAAATCATGGGATCGAGAAAATTCTTCCATGTCTTGGATCGCGTTCGAGCATATCAAAGGTTGCTCTCGAGTTGTTGTATGAGGTTTTGATCGATGGATCAAGTTGGAACACACTCTATTGTAGGAAGCTTTCTGAGCACTGTGATGCAATCCCTCTTCTTGTTTTTCTTGTTGAGAATCCAGTTCATGAGACAGCTAAAATAGCAGAAGAGATCTTGGTGAAGCTTTGTGAGACTGATGAGAACATTATTCAGGCTGCTAAAGCGAACTGGTTCAGACCACTAGTTGATAAGGTTATCCAAGGTTAGTTCTCAACTCAATCTTTGAAAATAATGTTGTTTCTAGCATAGATTTAGGTTGCTTCAAGATAAAAGTTTAGGATCTTCTGTTTGTAAACGTGTTTCATCTCATATTCCATATCGTAAATATATGCCGAGTATAAAATATATTTCCAGAGCTACAATATTGTGAATGTGATATACTTGACATGCATTAACGCATTGAGATAGAAGATGAAACGTGAAAATGGAATAAAGAATCTGAAATGCAAGATAAATGCGTTTTCAAAGAACTCTAGTTCCTTTAATACTTGTGGAGTACACATTGTTTTTAGTAGAGATTGATAATGGGTCTAGGTAGAACCTGAAATTGACTCGGTCAGAGTGGGTTTTGAAGCTATAAACAAGAGTGTTACAGCTATTCTCGAGCTTTAGTTTTCAAATCTAGACCTGACTTAGACCTAAATTGGAGGTGATATGTTACAATATTACAGATGTGTATTTTATTTATTATATGTATATTTATGTGATGATTATCTTTGTTTGAAAAATATGTATATTATGTAAAATTTTAATATAAAATACAAATCATTTTTTGCATAAATTAAAGTGGTAATATGGCATTAATAAATTGTTCAAGTATTCAATAATTTAAGGTAATATATATGTTTAAAATTAATAATTTAATTTTTATGCTAATACAGTGACGATATGTTTTCTTTTCTCTTTTTTTTTTTCCCCTTAAAAGATATTTTTAAAATTATAAATGCATAACACTGGATCTAATTAGTCCAACCCGCTTGTTCCCAAGTTTGGAGGCGAGGGCCCGCCTCCATAAAAATCTTCGAAGGTCACGTTTTAGATTTTAGTGAACCTACTCTAAACCCAGCCCGTTGTCATCTCTACAATTAAGGGTATGTGTCATCTATAGTCTCATTATGCCTAACCATACAATGAAAGTTGAATCCCTGCAGAAGTTTCGCAAATGAAAAATGTCTCAGGTGTCTCACACAGTTCGCATTGAAAAACGAAGTCATGATTTTTATTACATGATTCTTTAAGACGAAACAAACATGAATCAGCTAATAATAAGAGATCAAAGCAATTCATTCTTGAGAACTAACATGCATCAAAACCAAAAACACCTTGCAGGATCAGCATCTGCGAGGATATCAATGGTGAAAGAACTCCTCACCATAGAACTAGACGAAGAGAAACTTAAGTTACTCGGCGAGAATGGCATAATCCCCACACTGCTCGAGATGGCATCAGGAAACATTGAATCAAAAGAAGTTTCACTAAACGCCATTGTCAAGCTCTTGACTTTTCATCGCAACAAACACCTTATTGCTGCTGCTGGAGGCATCCATCTCATCATAAATCTCTTGTTGTCTTCCCACGTCGTCGTCATTACAGCCAAATGCGCTGAAATTCTTGCAAACCTCTCTTCAAATGGTGACGGAACAAAATTTTTGGTCGATGAAAAGGGACTTCAGGTCGATTTAGAGCGTGTAACTGGTGTCTTGCTTGCTTTTCAGCAGAATCTCAACTCGTTGGACGCCATTAGAAGACCTGCCCTTCGTGCCCTTCTTGGGATCTGTCAATCTGAAGGTGGGCTCGTCAAGTCTGCTGTTCTTTCTGCTAGAGGTGTTTCTGTAGTTCTTGCTTTACTCGATGATTCAAATCAGGAAATACGAGAACTAGCGATCAACCTGTTGTCTCTCTTTTCTCAGCATGAGCCGGCGGGGGTGGTTGAGTATCTACTTAAACCTAGACGCCTTGAAGCGTTAGTGGGATTCCTTGAGAATTCTGATAAAGGCGACGTACAAATGGCTGCAGCTGGTTTACTGGCAAACCTTCCCAAATCAGAAACATCATTGACTGAGAAGTTGATCGAGCTAGGTGGACTGAAAGCGATTATCGATATTTTGGGGTCAGGATCAATGGAAGCGAAGGAGAATGCTCTAAGTGCGCTCTTCCGGTTCACAGATCCAACGAATCTTGAATCCCAACATATGGTAGTCAAACTTGGTGCACATCCTTTAATTACACGACTCCTCAAGGCTGAGTCAGTGACAGCAAGCGCAAGATCAGCAGCTCTACTAGGCGATCTCTCCATGAGAAGTCGGGAACTTTCTAGTATGTCCGGGAAGCATAATTTCTTCTGCTTCCCAAGAACACATCTACCCATTTGTCCAGCACACGGAGGTGTTTGCAGTGTAGAGACAACATTTTGTCTGGTAAAAGCCGGTGCCTTGCCCGATTTAGTTCGACTTCTACAAGCTAAAGTCCATGCTACATCCTATGAAGCAATTCAGACCCTCTCGACTCTGGTTCGAGAGGATTCCCCTCAACGAGGGGCCAATGTTCTGCATGAGAACGGGGCGATTGGGCCCACGATAGAAGTGTTGAGATGGGGTTCTGAGTCATTGAAAGGCGAGGCGTTGGGACTTTTGGAGAAGGTTTTCATGTCGAGGGAAATGGTAGATATTTATGGATCAACAGCTAGATCGCCTCTTATGCAGCTTACAGGGAGAAGTATTTTTCAAGATGGGCATCTTCAGAGGAAGGCTGCTAAGGTTCTACTTCGCATAGAACGTTATTCTAGATCATCTACATCTTTAGTAGCAGGATTAAATGATTGAATTCTTGATTCTGTTATAGGCACATTAGTGTCAGACACAATTCATCTGTAACCTGTGACTGGTTTATGATGTTCTTGTCTTGTCCTAGAAAACAAATCTTGGATCGCACTTATTGATGTTTCCAGTTTTCGAATATCTTCGCAAGATTTGTTGGTTATGCATTGATAACCCAAACATTTGGGTTTTCAGTGGCATTGATAACCCAAACATTTGGGTTTTCAGTGGATAACAAATTCTCAGATCTTTAATCGATTAAAACATATGATGAACCGAAACTTAATATATATATTGAAAATAAGTAGATTGAATACAGTATCAAACTTTTTATTTGATAAATCAGATCCTATTATAAGTATCTGAAATTAGTAGACTGAAGATGGAATTGAACAATCTGATTCGTTAAAGATTTGAATAAAAATTTAATAATATTTTGTATTAAAATAATAATCTTATACATTAAGTATTAATTTAAGGAAACTTAAACTTCTTAAATAGAAGATATAACATATGCGACATTATGATTAATAATGTAAAAATTTATAAATTTCTTCAAACATTTTATTTAGTAACATAATGCATATACGATTTACATATAATTATTATTTATTGTTATGTATATCAACTTTTCTTATCAAATTTCAAGTCAGTTCAGACTTAGTATTAATTGACCAAAATCCTTCAAGATATAAGGCCTAATTCATTTATAGAAATCAATAATCGGGAGCGAAAACTGATTTGATACAAGTCCAACGCATTAACAACCATACACTATTTCAACCCCAGATATTCTCTTACAACCTAATTCAGTTTCTTGATGGGTTTCATCTCTCACTGAATCAGCTAAGTAACAACATCCAAAAAAAGAAGAACCCAAAGAAAAAAGGGGGGCACAAATACAGCGGATAGAGTCATCCAGATTAAAATAGCGAACATGACAAAAGTCCAGTTGAGAAATAAGCAAGCATCCACTCTATACAGTTCATCAGTCCAATGTGAAAACTACTAACACAAGTTCTTACTTACATACCCCAAATACCACGAGCGGATGCAACTTTATTGCTCGGTCGAGAAGTCAATTCATGTAATATTCTAGCAAACGAATCAGCATACCTTGTGTCCGAGAAGAGCATTTCTGCAAATGCATTTTCAAATGCTAGCAGTTGGGGTTTGTTCTGAGGCTCCAGCACAAGATTCTCCAGAATCAACGCAGCTTTCCTGCAAACTTCAGGCACCGGATGAGGTGTCTTAATCACCTTCAATAGCCGATCAACCGCCCTGAAAATATATTGCATTCATTTCTTAGATACAAAGTTACCATAAGAAGAAAGTAAGGGTATGTTTGGATGGTGACAGACTGCAGGAATTTGACTCCAGATCAACTTCTTTAGTTGAGTTAATTTGGAGTTTTCAAAGTTATGAAAACTGTAGAAAAATGTTCAGATGGAGGTGATGCTCGTGAACAGTAGAAAGTCATTTCTTCAAATCATTACTATAAAAGACCGTTAGGGTGGACCAAGTTTTTGGAGTTTCGGGAGTTATTAAGTCTCTTAAAATTGATCAAAGTCACGGGCCAACTGGACATGCTCCAAAAAACTTTAAGAGAAGAAGTATCTTAGTAAATCAACAGACCATCTCTCACTGGCAAGTTTCAACCGGCAATCCATGTTAACTTCTGCAAGGTTGTATAGTGCACCAACAGCTGCTGCTTGAGCATCACCAGCTGGAAAGCTCATAATATCAACTAGTCGCCGGTACATCTGCAGTTCTCATCAATTTTTTCGTCAAGAAAGTAATCAGAGTTTACGCTAATTAACACTTTTACATGATGCAATATGAGAGATGGAGTAGACCTGTGGAGCAAATGGCAGCAGGAAAGGCTCGTTATCAGGGTTAAGTATCAAGCGACCAAGTAGTTCAGCAGCTGCACAATGCCAGCCTCTGACAGCAGATCCCAACATACCCATAATGGCCTGAACTGCACGTTTTTCTCTGAAATGCGGCAATGGATGACAGGTTTTCAGATCACAATTTGGAAAAACGTGATGAAACAAAATATAGAGTCCAAATGTTACGTCATTTTGATGTAAGAAGGCTTTGATGAGCTGAATATGCGAAGGTCTAGCAATGGGCCCAAGTTCATGATTGTCTCGAGGGCATTCGTCACAAGTTCTTCGTCCTCTATCAACATTCAAGCAGTATAGAAGAATGTCAATCAAAGGGTGGCAAATGAAAATACAAGAGAAGTTAAAAACATATGTGGAATTCAATTCAGCACTAACAAAGACAGAACAGAAAAGTAAACAAAATATGCTCAATTTTTGTAACCTGTAACATAATCTTCCAAACATTGAAACATCGTTTCAAGACAGTGACGATTCTGGCCCATTGCAATTTCATTCTCAGCCATAAAAGAAAAGTTCCTAATGATATTTGAAGCAGCCACAGCACACTGCTGCTTTTCTATCCGTCCTTCCTCATCCAGATTAAAGAGGCCATCTTCCTCAAACCACCAACCTGAAGGGCGGGGTTTTGCAGTAATCTTCTGTGCAGACACCTCTTTGTTTGAAGAACCAGATGCAACACTATCATAAATACAAATATATATCAGGATATTAAGGCAACACCACCAACTCAAATATCCAAAACTCGAACAGTCAAGAGAGTGAGTAATATATTTGTCTTTACCTCGGATGTGAAGAATCACCATAATTCAGGGTCTCATATTCATTTCCAAATCCTGTAACAGCAGAATTAGCACCCAACAATCTTACCCTTGGCGTTTTCGTGAGGACCCTTGGTAGAGCTATATCACGCCAATCATCTATCTGCTCCAATTGAAAATAATCCATATCAAGGACACTGACATGAAGCATATACATTCATAAGGAGAGGAATTGCAACATACAACTTGAAGTAGAGCATCGAGTAAACCAGGAATCTTGGCAAGAGGAGTTGCATCTTTCCGGACTTCATCTTTCTCTTTGAATGAAAGCAATGTGAGAGAATTCAATGCCCATGTCAACTCACTCTTTAGTCCACTTTGAAGAGCCAATACTATCCTTTTGTTATTCTGCTCTGTGAGTAGTTGCAGAAGAGAGAAAACTCATGACTCATACAAAGATGACTAGATTATTTAAACAAAGAAACACTTCAAATATTCGGAATAAGTACCAAAGTCCAAACATGCAACTTAGTAGCCTATATGAGAAATAACTTGTAACAACTATCATATGTTTGTTGATCCTATGTTTTGATTACTTCAATGTCCAACCGATTATTAAGCTTGGGGCCCTGCCCGCCCTCCAGACAAAAACAAAAGAGAATTATAGCGGGGTTCACAAAGTTAATTGAGGCAAGCTTATTACTCTACATTCTACCTTCTTATAGAAGGAAAGGAAACGACATAAACTTTTTTCTACACATTGCGTGTCTATTAAGGACGAAATATCTCAGTCCCTTCCAAGAAATTAAACTAGTACGATGTGCTAAAGCATAATTCACATACTAGTATGGAAAACCCCCAAAATCTGAACCGACGAACCCTTTTACTATCCATCTAAAAACATAACTTTCACGGAAATTCCATTTATACGGCATGAACAGATACGCGGCAGCTTTACAACTTATATAAGCTTCTCCGTGCGCATAGCTCTGACATTAACCAAGTGTGTGAGACCGCATATGTGCCAGACGAAGAAATTAGGGTTTTGGGAGAGAGTTACCGGCGAAGGCAGAATGGACCTGGAGGGAGGGGCCGAGAAGGGATGAAGGGGCGATGACGTCACCCGCAGCCGCAGCAGCAGCGGTGGCTGCTGCAGCCGCTGCGGCATTAGTTCCGCTGCCAACAGGGCGTCCTCTCTTCGCCGGAGGAGGGGCGGAGCCACCCGCAGCTCCGCCCAGCTTGCTTTGCTCTCTCTTTTGCATCTATCTCTCTCTCTCTCTCTCATCAATGGGGTCAATACTAGTGGGCTTTTGTTTGAACTTGTCTGTAGGAATTGGGCTTCCATGGGCTTAATCTTTGGGCCAAAGATTTATTAGGTTCTGTGTAAACTTTGAAATAATATGTATTTCTATGATTTTATCACAATTAATCAACAAATATTTGTTATCTATTTTTGCTAATTTAATTTGTATGATAATTTAGAAAGTCACTCAAAGATATATCCATACTAAATTTAATACACGAGATGTCCAAAAAATTAGCAATTTCAAATTATTTTCGTTAATTGATTAATAAATTTGAAAATCGAGATCGGTATATTTAATATTGAATGACACAAATAGATATTGATGTGCCAATGAGGTATTTGTCCAAGTGAAAAAAATAAAGGTCTCATAACCTAGATATTGATATTAAACATGTTGTGGTAAATAAATTAGCATTAATTTTAATGATTATGAAACTGCAATGATTAACTATGTAAGAAAATCAGCATTGAAATTAATGATTATGAAATTGCAATGATTAGCCAGCGGATATTAGTCACTGGGGTCAAACATTAGTTATTAATAAGTAAAAAAAAAACCATTATTGAAAAATTAAAATACTTTATTCTATATTCCTTTTTTCTAACAATTGTCCTCTACGGTTTTTCATATTCTAAATGCTACTAAAAATTTTCTTTCTCAATATTTATAACTATATAGTCATTCATATAATCTAAATAAACTATAAAAATTCCATAATAAATAAACTATAAAAAAAAAAAGATTAAAATATGCAAAAAGCTAATGCACAATCAAAGCTGTAATAAATATTCGTAAAAATATTGCATAATTTTAAAGAAAATATAACTAAGTTGCAATATTCCTAACATAAACAAAACAAACATTAAAAATTCATATAAATCATAGCAAAATCGGATTACCTTAATTAACGTGGTTATGGAAAGTTTAGGATATAGGCTTTTAAAGAACAATAACTTTGTCAATATTCAACAACCAGAAAATTTTAATAATGGAAATGAATTCAGTAATACGACAATAAAGATAAGTGGATAATAGAGAAAGAAGAGGAATTGGGTGAGGGCTTATTAAGAAAATACTAGAAAATAGGATAAATAGGAGTCAACATGAATAAAAAAGAAAGTAAGGAAAAAAAAAAAAATTTTGAAGTCATCTATTATTAAATTTATTCATACATATGCAAATAGTCATTCTAAGAATTATTGAGTGGGGTCAAGCGACCCTACTAGTTTGTATATAAAGTTGCTCTTGCTATTACCTATGTAGGAAACTTCGTTTGTCAATTCAGAAAAGAAAAGTACGTAATCTTGCGATCGCTTAACAACAAATGATAGAGGGTGTTAAAATGTCTATTAAATGAGTATTTACTGATAATTTTTTTTTTTTTAAAAAAAGATCATCATTATAAAATGATTTCAATTGTGTATTATTTTAAAAAAAGGAAATTCATCCCGAATTTCCATAATTGAAGAGTTTTAGGGCATAAATATCTATTATATGAATTGGAATTTACTTTTTCATAAGAATGATTATTTCATTTAATCAATATATTATCAGTACATCAATAATAGTAAGAGATCTGTACATTGCAATCAAAGAAAAAATCTTGACAACCGACTATCATACAATATAAAAATCTTCATAGCAATCATATAGTGGAAAACAACCCCCACACACTGGTAGATGTTACGAGACTTGCATTTTGCAATTAGAACAGAGACTCATCAGCTAATTTTTCTTTTTCTTTTTCTTTTTTTTTTAAATGAAACAATTACATTCAATCATACAACTATATTATTACATAAATATATTTTCAAAGAGTAGATATACATAATTAAACACAATCACATAGTCCAAACTTCTACTTGGTAGATAAATACTACAATGTGATAAACAAATTCCCATATTCTATCAGTAGGACTCGAGTCTGCACTTTCCCTATGAAAAGGAAAGGCAATGTTACTTTATCCAAAGAACGGCGGCCTTGATCAACTAACTAAAAACTCATTTTCATTATTTGATTTTCATTGGACTATAAAAATTGTATTTGAGTTTGGTTAATGAGTTCAATTGAGTGCAATTGAACTCCATTATTTTGTGGATATTTCATTAATCATATTGATTCAAAATAACTTTTTAACAATTAATCTCGAATTAAATATAAAAAGGATTTAATTTATTTTTTAATCCTAATTAAAAATATTGAATAAAATATTCCAGAAGATAAAGAACAAGGTATCTGCCTATCAACAATTCCCTACCTATAATATTTTAATAATTACAACACGATTTAAACATTTTGAGAGGACACTTTTGTCTTTTCCCCAATGGTCCCTACCACGGTCAGCAACCTATGTTATCCTATTTATTCACGAGAAGGGAAAAATAAAAAAGTGCACAGTTATTTGGCTCAATAATTGTTCAATAATTTTGTTTCTCTATGATATTCTCAAGTGCTTGTACACTTTACCCCCTAAATTCATTGTCGGCGGAACCTAAATTTGAGAAGAGGGGAAAAATAGTGAGCCATTGTGTTCATTAGTTTTTATGGCCTTATGGGTATTTGGCATTTTGGATTAGAATCAATTTCTGCAAAACATTCGCTTTAGTTTAATGTAGTGGATTTTAGATCTAATTCAATACTAAAAACTAATTTGTGAGGTAAGAATTGTTTAAAATCATATAAAAAGACTATAACTCATACATTTTTTTCATGTGAGATTCTAACACAGTTCAACGCATCTAGGAATGAACATCTTGAGGGTAAAATAATATAAAACGAGTGGATAAATAACACGTGTCCAAAAATAAATATCTAGAACATGGACGAATATAAAACAAACACTGAATAACCAAGCATGAGCTATGAGTTGGCTCTGATATCACAAACCAAAAAAATCTATTTTCAACACTTCCAATAAGTAGAATCGTGGTGCTAGAAAATCAAGATTGGGCACCAACATGAAATGATTCAGCATTAGAAAGTTTAGAGCTACTGAGTTGTTATACGTCTTTTTTTTTACACTTCCTAAAAGACACATGAAACAAGACATGGGAAAAGTAAGGTATTGCGGGGTTAAGATTTTGGATTAATTACATTTGACTACCCTTTGAGATTGTGAAATTATCAAGTACTACCCTCATGATTTAAAAATTATAAATTAGTCCCCATAAGTTTAAAATATTACAAAATCATCCATTTCGTTAGGTTTTTTGACGAAAAATTGATGATGTTCTCCAATTTTAGTATCTAAAAATACAACGGCTAAGTATAGAGGTATGATGGGTAGTTAGCACAAGGAAAAAATTGGAGGATATCAGTAGTTTTTGGCAATAAAATCTAACAAAATGGATGATTTGATAATTTCTCAAACTTATGGGGTTTAATTTGTAATTTTTAAACCATAAGGATAGTAGTTGGTAATTTATAACCTTAGAGAGTACTAAGATGTAATTAACCCTAAGATTTTTAATCAATACATTTCTTTAATCAATTTATTTTAGGGAAATTTATATTGTCTGCATACTCTATTTATCAAGTTTGTTCCACATAGGACGAGTCGAAAAACTTGAGATAATTTATTAGTTATCCCGCTCTCTCACCCTTCGAAGTGTCTTTTCAGGACAAACTCCTTAATTATAAGTTTTAAGAAACAATATCTCGAAGCAGTTAACCCTTTCATGCCAGATGACAAATTAGGATATCATCATATTGATACTGTCCGTGAAAATGAAGAACATATGTCTCTTCCCAAGCCTCTCGATTGGGGGCTTATCATAATATCAAATTTGTTTTATATCAGAAGAATCGAAGGACTTAGAATAGTTTATAAGCCATCCTCACTCTCACTCTTTGAAGCGCCTTTTCAGGATAAAATTCTGTATTATGAGTGTTGAGGGACAACACCTTCAAGCGATTGACCCTTTCATGGTACATGACGAATTCGGCATCATTAGCCAATTATTACATTGATGTCGAATTTTTGCATGTTATGTGGATTTATGCTTGAGTTTCTTGGTAATTTTGACATACAATATACAAAGAATGGATTAGAATGCGACCAAGATTATTTGGCCCACAAGGTGAGTGCAATTTCCCATTGCATGGTTTGATTCCATAAGGAGAAAACTAGACCAATAATATTTGGTGCTTTTTCTCAAAAATGTATTTCACAGTTGGTGATGATAGGACTCTCCATAGTTGAATTTTGGAGGAATCACATCTTCATTCTCTCAAAATCCAATAATTAAGCTCTTAAAAAAAAAAAAAAAAAAAAAAAAGAGGAACAATTCTTGTAATTTTTACTGAAGTTACTGTAATTACTACATTTGAGACTATCATGCTGACGAAAAATCTAGAGGGGCAAGAATTTTCAAAAAAAAAAAGAAGTGTGCATCAATGAGAGCATATAAAAACTCGAAAAATATTTGTATGAATCACCTGTACAATGTCTCCGAGTTAATGGGACGGGAAAAATATGGCTTACTCTCTATGCTCTCTGAATACATGGCAAACGAGTACTTTAGTTTACGACTAGTGGACCACTGCATTTCAGGGAGTTATTGCGTGTTCGAGATGATTAATAATTGTCAATACTTCTATTTATCTTTTTTAATAAGATAATAAATTTTATGATTCAATCACAACCAGAACGATACGAGAGGACTTCGATTGGAACCCACACACAATGGTAGGGCAAATGAAATTATTTTATCGTATTTTTGCATTGAACTATATTACGACCATAACATTTATTTAATACATTGTAATATACAGGAAAAATAAAATCAATAAATTGGAAGAATATTCAATGAGTACTACTCAAAATACTTGAAGATAAACCAAACACGTCAGATAATAATTTGCGGAAGTACCAAAAATATTTTCACCACACACTCTCTGCCCTTACAAATTGGAAAAGAACAAAACTTAAATAAAACAATAAATTATTTTCAAAAAAGAAAATAATAATAATTTTAACAATTTATTTTTTCAAAAAAAAAAAATAATAATAAATGCACCCCAGGAGGCACCAGGCATTTCTATATAAACCCAGCGCAAGGAGAGCAGAGACTTGTTCTACAAAATCCTGTTATCTTTCATCAGACTTTGCGATTTCTATATTCCTAAAACAATCACACCATTCGAGGTAAGGACCTTCGCCTCATTTTTTCCTTTTCTTTTTTTTTTTTATGTGAGAAAATAAATAGAAATATATGTGCCCTGTACCACGCTGTTCTTGTCGGAATGGTTTCTTGAAATTGCTCTGGAAATACACGGAAATGATTTATGAACTGTCCTCTTTTTTTTCTTTTTTTTATTTTTCCATTGGTAATTCAGCTGGGGTTTGTGAAGTTAATTAGTGATTCATTTTTCGTTGAATATTTAGGTACTGTGAGGCTCCATTTCTTTTATTTCTCCATATCTGAATCACGAATGGAGTAAATGTTTGTAGTTTTTATATCTTTTTCTTTTCTTTTGTGGGTTTTTGTTAATTTTATATAGGTTCCAGTTGGAGGGATTGAGTAAGTTTATGTTAATTTTCTTTGCTCCCTCTTTGAATCTCTGATTACATAGAGTATTAGACTTAGAATCCTATCAGTTTCTTGAGGTTGTTTTATTAATCCTTTGCTTTTTTGTATTGGAGCAGAGTCTATGAATTTCGGCAATTATCTTACTTAGTTTGCTATATCTCAATTATGTCATGTTTTGATTCAAGTTTATGTTTATGTTTTCTTCCTCCCATTTGTGCTCATTTCTAATGCCCTTTGTATGTCATTTTATTATGGTTAGAAGCTGATTGAATGCTTATTCTGTGTTTATCTCACTTGACGTTAGCTTTTTTAATCCAAGTCGATATTTATGTAATCTCTTCCCTCATCTCATTTTGTTCATTTAGTTGTATTGTGCCTGTTGATTGCAGAATGGGGAGCACCGGCGAAATCAACTATGGAGCATACACATACGAAACCCTCGAGAGGGAACCCTATTGGCCCTCAGAAAAGCTTCGGATTTCCATCACCGGAGCAGGTGGTTTTATAGCTTCTCATATCGCAAGGCGTTTGAAGAGCGAGGGTCATTACATTATTGCTTCGGACTGGAAGAAAAACGAGCACATGACGGAGGATATGTTCTGTCATGAATTCCATCTGGTTGATCTGAGGGTGATGGATAATTGTTTAAAAGTTACCAAGGGAGTCGATCATGTGTTCAATCTTGCTGCAGATATGGGAGGGATGGGATTCATTCAGTCAAATCACTCAGTCATTATGTATAACAATACAATGATCAGCTTTAACATGATCGAGGCTGCAAGAATCAATGGTGTTAAGAGGTATGTTGTCTTAAATCGTCAATCTTGCTCTACGGTTTGCGCATTTATAGCACTTGGATATAGATTTATAAACATGTGTACTGTGCTAACACGTAATTAATGACACGTGTTTGGAACTTGATTACGAATTTAAAAGTTACCAACGGTTACTTCCATGCTTTCCAGTTTGTGCATTTATATGAATTTGAATGTGGATATATTAACAAAAAGCAAACTTGAGTTCATCCTCTTCCACCTGCTGAAACTTTTGCGGACTTGTTCTATAATTTCTTGGTAGATTGCAATTCGAGACCTGATTATTACCGTGGAATGTTACTATGCATAATCACTATTTTTTTGGTTTAGCATGCTTCCATAGGGATGCAATTGAACTGAGTCTGCTCGTGTGCCTGACGAGCCGGTTCGAAAAGTGTTCGAGCTTGAGCCAAACTTATATAAGTTTCGAGCTGAGCTCGAGCCTAATAGTTCTCGTTTGTAGGTTTGTGAGCCAGTTTTTTTCTTTTAAAAAAAAATATTTATACATAAATATAAAGTTATAAATAATTAAATTTAACTAGTTATAAAATAATTAAATTTTTTGTGCTCGAGCTCAAACTTGAGCTTATGATTTTGTCACAAAGTTCGAGCCAAAAAAAGTTGAGCTGAGCTCGAACTCAATATTTCTTAAGCTTTTGAGCTTGAGCCTTTAAAAGTGGTCAAAGCTCGGCTCGGCTCATTTTCATCCCTACGCGTCTATTCTTGATGTTTATCAGAAGCATACATTAGCATATATTTAAGTTTAATTTTTGTTTAGGTTTTTCTATGCCTCGAGTGCTTGTATCTATCCTGAATTTAAGCAGTTGGATACCAATGTGAGCTTGAAGGAATCTGATGCATGGCCTGCCGAGGTTTCCTTCTACTTCCCTGCACATTTTAATTTAGTTTATATTGAAGTTTCAATGTCATTAACGAGGTTTTTTACTTATGTATTATTTACATTTACATTTAAATTTATTTATTTTACATTTTAGCCTCAAGATGCTTACGGGCTAGAGAAGCTGGCAACTGAGGAACTTTGTAAGCACTACAACAAGGACTTTGGAATCGAGTGTCGGATGGGAAGGTTCCATAACATTTATGGTCCCTTCGGAACATGGAAAGGTGAACTTGAAAATTCTGTTAGAAATGGATATTTTTCTAAACAAGTCTTATCTTCAACGTGTCAACTTTTTTGTCAATCACGGCAGGTGGGAGGGAGAAAGCGCCAGCTGCCTTCTGTAGGAAAGCCCTCACTTCTACCGACAAGTTTGAGATGTGGGGCGATGGCCTGCAAACTCGATCTTTTACCTTTATTGACGAATGTGTCGAGGGTGTTCTGAGGTACACTTACCTAATTAATACAAAAATGTCGTGTAGTTGCTATAAGAGCGTAGCGTCATTAAATGTGAAGCTATCTAGTTCAGTTTCTCCACTGATGTGGTTGTTGCGGAGGTATACATATTACTCCACGCAAACTGCAGACCGGCTTCACATTATAAATCACAAATACCGTTTTGCCTGGAACAACAATATCCATAAACATGCTAATATAAGGCATCTTCAGCCACTAGTTGCGTGCAAACACTAGAAAATCTTTCTGTTATTTTGTGTTCCATCTTCCAAAAATGCAGTTCAAAAGGCTATATCATCACTTTACCACCTTTGGAATACCTGAAGCTTCGAATACCATATTGGTTTTCAATGAGTATTCTGTTTTGTTCATGTTCATGTTCTATATCTCTGAAACTCATAGTGAAAACACACCCCATTTGACGACTTCATTCAGAACCATGTTTATTCTAACACGACATTGCTAATGGGTGCAGATTGACGAAATCCGACTTCCGAGAGCCTGTGAATATCGGAAGTGATGAAATGGTCAGCATGAATGAGATGGCCGAGATTGTATTGAGTTTTGAGAATAAAAACCTCCCAATACATCACATTCCGGGACCAGAGGGTGTTCGTGGACGAAATTCAGACAACACTCTAATTAAGGAAAAGCTCGGTTGGGCCCCATCTATGAAACTGAAGG
Organism: Handroanthus guayacan; assembly: GCA_014898755.1. Lineage (NCBI taxonomy): Eukaryota > Viridiplantae > Streptophyta > Magnoliopsida > Lamiales > Bignoniaceae > Handroanthus > Handroanthus guayacan. The sequence goes on along the minus strand of JACFYI010001436.1, from coordinate 1,181,266 downwards.
TACCAAATGTGGTCTCTTTCTTTTGTTTTGATCAGATTTCATCTTGTCTCAACATATGAGTAATTGCCCATATCCATGTTTTCCTGTTGGATACAGGACGGATTGAGAATCACATATTTCTGGATCAAGGAACAACTTGAGAAAGAGAAAGCTCAGGGAATCGATTTGTCGACCTATGGGTCATCAAAAGTTGTGGGAACACAAGCCCCGATTCAACTTGGTTCTCTCCGAGCTGCAGATGGCAAAGAATGAAGTAGATGAAGAAAACAGGTTCATATTATATGCTGCTCAGAGTTGACTATCTGTTTTTTTGGGGCTTTGGATCTTCTTTGTGGTTGCTACGGTGTCTTTGTATGTTTACTAATTGCTTCGAGTTAATGTATTTTCTAGCTGCAGGTATAATTCTTTGGTTTTGGAACATATGTTTGCATCAAATATATCCTATATGTATTTGTCTATTGTATATGGGGCCCTTTCTTTTTATGCCCAGCGGTGCAATCAAGTCGAGTCCAGGAAAGAAAGAATCTCAAGCATGACTAGAGCTTGAGAAGCCTAGTGTTTTGAGCTCAAACTCGACTTTACGAAAACTCGAGCTGAGTGCTAGGAACATATGTATTAGGCTCAAGCGCAAGCTCTATAAGCCACTTTTTGAGATTGGACTTGAATGAATAAACCTTGAGCTGGAAATGGCTCGATTCGGTTCATTAAACTTGAATTTCGGAATGAACACTGAAATGCTTACTACATGCCCGACAGCTCGAGCTCGAGTTGAGCTCTTTGAGTTAAGCTCATAAGGTTATGAGCCAGCTCGAATCGTTTGCAATCCTATATATCCTAATGTGAAAACTAAGGCCTATCAATAGGTTAAGCAGTCCTATCTTGATTGCTAAGATGATATAAGTGAAAGTGAAAGTGTGAGTGTGCAAAAAGAGAAAATTGAACTTTGCTTTCTAGGTGGTCCAGAATACATTGAAGCCATTGAACTCAGATGAGGCACTAGTGAGTCCTTATGACTCTGGTATAGATATGCATCTGGTATCTTACATGAAACTTGAGTTTTATCTCCATGGCGAAAGCTTTGCTGGAAATAAATTTAGGTTTAATTACCCTAACACTCCTTGAGGTTTGACTAATTACAAAAATACGTCTTGAAGTTTGGGGAATGAGAAAAACGTTCCTTCTTGTTAGTTTAATTAATGAAAAACTTGACAGTGTTAGCATAACATTACAAGTAGTCCCCTTTGGATTAACAGATTAACTATTGCATTATACAGATTTTGTTAAGTTTTTCTAACCTACAACAAGGCTTCTTATAATTTTGCAAACTATAAGGAACATTTCTGTATTTAGGCGAAATCTTGGGGGAGTCAAGGAAATTATTCCATAGGTTTACGATTTAACTGTAAACTAATATATTCAGACAATAGAGACACAGAAACGTAGCAGTATGTTGATCTTGATTCTCTGTTTATATGTCCTTAGTTTTCTTGATGAATACTAGAATTGAAGAAACCTTTGCAATCTAAGTGGCATAAGATGATACCTGTAGAAACAAAACAGTAATAATCTTTTTCTTTAGTACCATCTAAGCAATAATGTGTCACCTTAAAGTTTAGAAAGTACTTTCAGCCGGGAACATGGGCTTATTACCATGTGATGTCTACGCAATATTTCGTGAGGTTCGCCCTAATTAGTAATTACAAAAACGTCATCTCTAGTTTGAAAAATTACAATTCTCCCCGCGCATTATAACTAGATCCGCATAAAGTTTACAAACTGATTAAAATATTACTAGTAAGTTTCCCTCAGTCAAGCGGTATTATCGTAATTTCTAAAATCAACTGACTTTGTTTCGATTATGCGGAAGCTTAGCTGGTGCTAAGGTAACTATCCCTATTACTTAATTGGTCTATGTTAATTGTTGGAAAGAACAATCATCTCAGTACATTTTACAAGCAAGTGGAAACATTTTAGATGCTGGAGCAAGGGCCTGGCTTTAACGAGGAACAGATAAAGCCCACAATCAATGCATGATATAGGGGCGTTTGTTGGGGTTGTTTACGGGGATGGCAATGAGTTTGGGTCGAACTTATATTTAACAATTTTTGAGGGCATAAGCACTTCTTTAGTATTAGAGACTGATATGGCCAGAATCGATTTTCTTTAACATTACGAAAGTACGTAGAAATAATGGAGTTTGCTATAATTTTAATATAGGGAATTGATTAGTTTGCTATAATTTTAATATAGGGGAATTGCAATCAATTCCCCTAAGTTGAGAATTTCCCATAAAAATTAATTTGCTAGTTCACGTCTCTATTCTCAGAAAATTAAATCAATTGCCCTAACCCGTTGGGCAATTTAATTGCGTAATGACTACAATACCATCATACATTATATTTTTGGTCAATACTTGAATGTTCTCCTTTTTAAAATATCCAAGATATGACGTCTTACATTCTCTTGAGTCTTAGCTACTTGATTGTTGATGCTCAAGAGATTTAGATTGGTGCATCCACATACCTAATGTCCATTGTTAAATATTCTTTTCATATTGGTAAAACATACAATTAGTAGGGTAATATAAACCTTGTAATATCTTATCTTATTCTTGGTTGCTTATAAGTTGTTGAAATATTTTTCACCAAAATATGCTTTGCTTTAACTAGTTTTTCTCAACCACCTTATGAAATACAAAACTTATTGCCAAAAACCTAAACTTGTTGTGTACTATGTACTTGTTTTGCTAAGATTATTAAGTTAATCCTCTCTTATACTTCCCTATGTATTAGGGCTAAAATTTTTAAGACACCTACAAATTATTCCCTAAATGTACTTTACCTAAAGATGCTTGATTGATGTTGTATGATCTTGACATATGATACTATTATAACAACCCTAACAATCGACTTGTATTATTTTCTAACTTAAGATTTGTGTTCAATTTCTAGATATTGACTTAACGATTATGACTCAGTTAGATTTTTTATGTTGTGGATTAATTATGCTTGTTTCTAGGTAGGAGGTAATTTCGTTACTCATTGGATATATATATATATCTGGATAATAGTGACAATGGTGTATTCGATGCTTATGATTAAATTTTAAAATATATTAAAGTGTTTATTAGTTTATTTATATGAGAATATAATTTTTTTTAAACTATTTCACTTATTTTATACAAATTCATGATAACGAAAGAAAAAGATCTTATAAAAATGAATATGATGCAATATAATTTAAGAAAAAGAACGTTGTAGAAAAGATAAAACAAAAAAGTGGAAAAATGTTACCTTCATTTTCTTTTCTGTTCAATAAATTTAATTATTACAATACAAAACTTCCAACTTAGTAAAAACAAAATAAAGAATTTGAATAAAAACATAGAAAAAGAAACTTGAAAAGACACCAAAAAAATCAAAAGGGCTTATGTATTAACCTTTATACAAGTTATGAGGGAACAAAAATTAGAATCTTGAAAGAGGCTGAGAAAGGTGTGGGAAAATAGAATTGAAAGGATGGATCACGAATGGTACTTGTACAATAGAGGTAAAAAGAGAAGACCCTAATTTTGATGGTCCCCTAATTCTAAAATGGAAAATAATTTATTGTCTCAAGATCCAAAAGACATCTCAAAATGGTGTATTTCTCCATAGTCTTTTTACCTCCCTATTTCCATATTCGAATTTAAGCGTTGGGGGGTTTTCGTTGCAAAAATCTCAATAAGGTGACTCAATTTATGATTTCAAGTAACAAGTTTGAACCATATTAGTTATATTTTCCAATCTTTTTTCCTTGAGTAAGAGTATAAATCATGCGACATTGATAGAATACAATGCCGGTGACACAATAAGAAATTTGAGTATTTATTGTAATTGAAAGCTGATATTAATAGAAAATAATAGTGGTGAAAAATCATTTGCTACGCTTTCATTACAATAATGATGTTTAATTTTAATGAGAGTTGTGGAAAATTCATTATGGTATATAGTCGTGGTGGATGTTTTCACCTCAATATAGGTAATGGTAAAATGTTTTCATCTCGTTAATTTTGAATTACTGACTACTGCTTACATCAAAGTTATTAAATTTAAATTATTGACTACTACTTTCACCATGACTATTAATATTTTAGTAATCAAAATTTAATTATTTTGTAATGTAAATATGATTAAATTTTTATTAAATGTTTCACATCGAATACATATACAAAATTTCCATGATAAGTCTAGTGGCTTCTTGTGGCCATAGCAAAACTATACTCAAATCAATGTTCACAAGAAATCTCCAATTTCAAAACCATATTCATTGAGAGAGAGAAATAGATGCTTTCATAAAAGGCATATATATTATTGTCAAACTTTGGCCAATTGCTTTCATTATTTGCTTTGTAGGGCTCCACTTCACTAAATTTGAAGAAGAAAAATAAGGGAAAGTGACCCCACAATTTCTAATTTAAGTAGGGCCCTTCTTACCCACTTTTATGAATGACAAATTGACCCCACAAAGTTATGAGAACTTTGTGAACAGGCCCAAACCACTTTATGCTAAGATTTAAAAGTTATATATTATATATACATAATATAATGGATTGCATAGGGCCCCATCACAATGATTGATTGTGATATGCACTATAATATTTGTAAATAAAATAATAATATAAAAAAATATAATAACCTACATGATAATAATGATGAAAAATATAATACTTAAATGTGTATTGTGACAATCAATCTTATAATTCAAAAATAGGAAAAAGTGGGGTTTGGTACCTATGGGGTTTCAATTTGCCTATCATAAAAAGTTTAAAGACCAAATTGATATTATAGAAAAATCTTAAGGGTAAAAGTTGATATAAAATAAGTAAAGAGATAACAAATAGAATAAATTTACTATAATATATGATTGCTCTACCCTTTGTTTTAATTTCTTTTTAAAATTGAGATAAATCATCTCATAAAGCATTTAATATCTTATTTAATGAAAGAAGCTTTTTATATTTTACTCCATCTATGAGTAATAGGAAATATATATACATATATATAGATATATATTTTTCTTTTGTTCTTTTGTCAAACCAAATTAAAAATTTCATCCATAGTTCATTATTGACAAAGTTGAATTGAGTTGAATAACATAGTTATTAAATAATCATCTTACCTATAATAGTTAAAGTTGTTAAAAAGATAATATATATATATATAAAATAAATATTTATATTAAAAAATGTCTCCTTATAGCAGCCTCAATTAAGCTGATATCGTGTTTCGTTCTTATAATTATATGGAGGGTAAGGAATTCGATTGCACTCTATATTTAAATCTTGACACGTATATTCATAAAATGTAATCGAAAACGAAATATTAAATGAAATAGAATATCCAAAATTTACCAAACAAAATCAAAGTAAGTAGGGACAAATCATGAACGGGTACAAAACCAAGAAAGTCAATATTCTTTATTTGGGACCCCATTTTTCTTTTTCTTTTCTTTTATATATTTTTTACAGTCCCCAATGGATAGGCTCCACGAGTAAGAGCTCCTTTTAAAACCTTTTTCACAATTTTCTCCTTGGTAATAATTTTTCGTAAATTTTGGCAGCCCCCGCTCCAACTTATCCGGTCAAAGTTAAAAAAGAAAAAGTAAAAGTAAAACACAAGGAAAATGGATTTCACGGCCTTCACTCGGCCTATATACTAAAAAAGCAGCCATCTAATTTGTTTGGGAGAAGAAAAGGATTAAAAATAAGGATATGTTTGTTTGTTTATATTTCTCGAAAATTACTTTTAGTTGGGAAAATATATATAAATATTATTTGCACTTTGGGAGAACTAACCAAAATTTAATATTTTAAAATACCCTTTACGTTTGAAAATATTACCAGAAAGTACTTCTAGACAAAAAACATCATAATTATATATAAAAATAATTCCATACATTAATCATCTGAAAAATCCTTTATAATTATACTTATATAAAAAATAATTTTAAATTATATTTTCTCCGTACTAACATGGGAAGAAGTGACTTCATTTAACATTTACAGTTAAAAAATATCTCATCTTAAAACATAAGCAAATATTACTTTACAATTCAGAAAACTTTCTACCTAGTATTCAAAATATAAACACATATTCATTACATTCTCTAATCTATTTTCAAAAAATTCATTTTTCCAAAAAACCTGTTCACAAAACACATCAAAATGCAAACATACCTAAGAAAATGTAAAAAGTCTTTTGTGGGGTAATAATTTTTTCCCGACTTATTGAAATTTGAAATTTTTTGTACCAAACTCCTTGATGAGGGTAAAGAAAATTTCATCTGGCTTCATTAATAAACTTCATGAGTGATACGACTCTATAAGCATAATAAAACGTTAAAATCTGATTCTTATGTGATTGATGTAACTTCGTATCCTTATTCTATTTGATCAAGTCTATGACATTTATGTGTAGATCCGGATCTAGCCCATTCAAATAAATTGCGAAGCCTCTCATGAATCATTTGCACTGTTGCAGATAATATACAACATCATTCATCAATTGAACGATATGTTGGTATAATTTTTTGTTCTAAGTTGGATTTTTCAAAAAAGAACTACTCTTCATATTTTTTTATAATTCATGATTCCTTTCCTATAAAAAATATCTAAAAATCCCTTTATACCAAATTCCAAATCTCAAGTCCCTTGTCTCATGCCCAAAAGAAACCATATAAGAGAAGAGAAAATAAAGTAAAAAGAAAATACAAGTTCACATTGGCAAACAATAAAAGACCTAAATAAAAAAGAGAATAACACGTTCTCCTTCACGGCATTCAAAAAGGCGCGAAACCACTCATTTTCGTTTCCCCCACCATTTTCATTAAGAATTTACACTTTTCCCAACAAAAAGAGGGATAAAATCATATATCCCTTGTGTTTCCCCACTAGGAAACAATTGGATATGGATGGATAATTTTATGATCTAATTACCTCTATGCCCCTTGAGATTTGGAATAATAATTATAAAAAACATTTCCAAAAATTTGAATAATTATGATTAGATTTCTTATTATTAATTCAGTTGATGCATAATTGTAATTACACTCTCCTGAGCTGACATATAATTACAAATTACAATTACTTTTCCTTATTCAAGGAGTCTACTTTTAATATGTTAGAAATTTTAGAAGATACAATAGTATTTTATTGTCAGATGAATTAATAGTAGGGAATATAATGATTATTCTTCAAAACTCAGAAGTATTTTAGTAATTATGCCAAATTTAGAGAATATTGAGATAATTGTCCCTAATTGTATATATATAAACGGGTTAAGTTTGGAAAATAACTTAAATGATGAAAATATTTCCACAAAATAAGTAATATATCCAACGGTACTTAGATCTACGCCTTTTTATACCTTTTTTTTCTTTTTTCTAGGTTTTGATCGATTTGTTGTGAAAAGTATGACCCAATTCAAAGACTATAGATCTTGCATTTCTCGAGGTCTCTAAATGATATTACGTGAATTCGTACAGAACAATACATTTTGAATATTATAAATAGGTCATGAGTTATAGATCAAATAACTTTTAATATTCATCCATCTTGTCGACGCACCACTTATTTTTACCTTAATCTACCTAAAAACTCTAAACTAACTTAAATATTTAGGAACTATACCTGATAAATTTCACCAAGCCTAACTATTATATTGATTTTAGGTCAAGTCCTATCCCTTTTAGAAATCGAGATCTTGACACCTATCTAATAATTTCAAGGGTGATCTTATTAATTTCATCCATAACACTGACCATTTATCTCTCTCACATGTACATGTATCTATATATGCATAATGTGAGTATTTTTCTTCCAAATAAATAATTATATTAAGTGTGGAAGTATGATATCACGTATTACACACGTATTGGTTGGAATTAAAAGGAATTAGACTATTAGAGCAAATGTGGAAAGCGGCCGAATTTTTCTTTTTCAATGTCCAAAATGAATGAATGATTTACATGAAGAATATCTTTCTTATGTGGGGGAATATACTTGTACTTCATGTAGTACAATACGCACCAAAATATATCTAGTACAAATACCTAATATAAAATTTATATTAATCCACATACTTTTCAGGAAACTGAATTCAAGAACTTATACATATTGGAAAATATCAACATTTAGCATTTCATAAGACCCTCGATCCCTTTTTGTATTTCAATTTTTTATATTAAATAAAGATTCTCCAGTCTTCTTTTTCTTTTGTGGGGTAGGGCTGCTTTTCACATAACCCCTAAAAGAAGGGTGATGAAAATGCCAGAGCAATTTTCTTAATGTCAGATCAATCACATACGGTTGGACTAAAATACCCTTTTAGTCATGACATTTTGCTCAGCAAGTTTCCCCGTCCTCTCAACTGGTAATCATCAGCAACCAAACAAAATAAATTTCCCTGTAGGATTAGTTTTATCAAAATTTAATATCTACTAATATTTCGATATGTGTAAATAAAATAATTAAAAATATAATTTATATATATACACACACATTAAGATTTGATACACACTTAATCTACTTGCATTTAATAATTAAAATATAATTAGTATATACAAAATTTAATATAGTTACATAATTAATAATCTAATATAAGATGAATTGACTTTTCAGTGGAGTAGTTATTAAAATTAATTAATTTAAAGAGTATTTTAGGAATACCATACAAAAATATATTATTAAAGTCTGGTCCTTTATTTTGGCATAGATGTGAAATAATTTTACTGAATTTAGTCTAGATGGTCCTTGATTGATATAGATTTTAGCTAAGTGATTATTAAGAGCAAGATTCATTGCTTTTGGTGGAGAGCATATGCCATATTGTCCCTTTCAACCTTTCCAATTATCGAGTATTGGAAAGAGATTTCTAGTGTGCTTCTTGTTGATGTTGCATTCCAATAGGTAAAGGAAGACAAGTTCCCGAAACGATAATAGTGGAGACACCTCACATAAGTTGAAGAATATGTTGGTGAGAATTTAAGTAAAATTCATTGAAATTTCAAAGCATCTTACAAGGTATATTTAGATTTTTCTTAAACCTTTTTTATGAATAAATATTAAATTATCCTTATATAATAAAGTATGAGCATATTTTCTACGACAGGACTATAATTTAAAAGTGTATAAAATCAATACAATTTCAAAGCAGAAGAAATGCTAAAGCTTCTAGCAATAATCAAGAGAATAGCGAGGAAATTAAGTACCAACATTTTATTTAATCAAAAGGTGTGGCATTATGATAATGGCTCTGGCTATAACAACGGCCAAAAAGAAGGGACAAAAGTGTAAAAGAATAATAATTAAAAAAAAAAAGGAAAAAAAAGAGAGAACAGGAAAAGAAAACAAAAAAATCCTCCGATCATCCCTGTTTCATCTCTGATTTATGTACACAAATAAGGGAAGATCTATATATTCTTTATCTACTTTTTAAAGGAAATATATTTCAAGAAAAGGAAAAAATAATAGAAGCTTCAGGAAAAGAGAGCAAAACTCCTTTTTTTTTGCCTTTCCTTTTCTTAAGTCTTTTTTCAGAGTTTTTCTTTGAGGAGAGTAGCAAGACCTGTGACCACCACCTTACTCCCCCTCTCCAAACTCTTCGGCCTCACCGCCGGCATCTGCCACGTCATCGACGGTGACGCCTCGCCGGATTCATTCGCCGGAGGTTTGGGTTCATCTGAACCCGACTCCGACGAGAATGACGACGTTGTTTCTCCCCCGAAAATTAAGTCCAGTTCTCCACACTCGCTCTGGGGTTCGGATTCGTGTTCGAGTTCGAGTTCGGATCCGGCGGGATCCTCAACGGCGTCGTTTTCAGGAAGGCTAGATACTTTTTGCTGCGTGATACGAGTGTGAGGGCTGAGCCATTTAGATTTCATGTATTCGGCTTTGCGCCACGGCGCGATGTGCATACCTTTCTTCTTTAGGCTCTGCCAGGCGGCTTCCGACACGATTGTGAGGATCTGCAGAAGCCGATCAGATTTTCCGACGAAAATGGACGGCAAACACTGTAAAATCGACTTGTAAGTGCTCGTGGATCGCGCGATTTCGAACTCTGATCGGAAATCGACGTCGATTATGACTCTCTCGCTTTCGATTATCACATCAATAAACTCATATTCACCTATACATATGCAGAACAACGGAGGAAGGGGCATAAGTTCACAGATGATGAATTACACAGTCAAACATGGAAAAAAGAACCTGAATTGAGAAAGGAATTTAGCGTAGGTTCATCTGAATCCTTTGGATTTTGAATTGATCGATATTGACTTCTATTTGTTAAATAGTCAATTTTTCACATGAATTCAAGAGGATTTGGTTAAATATCTACGACTTTCATTTTGTTAAAGACCTTTCAAAGTCAGACAAAGAATTTAAAGTCAAAATTGGAATTCGTGAAATTGTACAAAACTGGTCTTTACCTTCCGCACGAATGCATTTACGCAAATGAACCGAGATAAACACACAAAAATGGTAAGCAACTGCATATATAAAGAGAGTAGAGCTGAGACCATACCGGCTGGAATGGAGGAAGACTTTTCCCATTTGGATTTACAAACAGAGGCGTTATAACCAAGAGCAATTAGACCATCCGTGACGATTTTCCTCAAATCATCTTTCCCTTTGCAAGTTTTGTTGTTCTTTTCAACTATTTTCGAAGTGTCTGCCAATAGATTTCTCTCGATCACACTCGCGCAGGGTATCAAACTCTACAACGGAAAATAGCGAAAGTAAAACAATTGGACAGAGAAAAGCAAAAAGGCTTAGCAGCAAAAGATAAAATAAAAAAAAAAAAGGAAAATTGTGTACCTTGAGAGTATCGGAGGGGTCGGTAAAAGAAGAATTTGCGGTGAATGACTCCGAGAAGAAATCGAACTCGTCGTCGGAGCTGTCGTTGTTGTTTCCGTTAAAGCAATTGCAGCGGTGACGGCCGCATTTTGCCGTCGCGGTGGAGTATTGTTTGTCGTTGTGGTCTTCAATGAAGTTTTGAACCATTTTATCCAAACAAACCGAGCTCGGCTCAAACTCAGGCGCCGTTGGCGCGATACTACCGTCCTTTTCTCCTCCGTTAGCCTGCTTTTCAGCCGATGAAATCTTCAGAACACTGTTGAACGGACGGTCAAAAAGCCGCTTCAGCCGCGATTTTGACACCGGCGGCTTACCGGCGTCTTCTCGGATCGCATCGATCGGCTGGATTCTCATAGGAAAAGGCATTCTTTGGCCAAATAAGAAATTCTAAACGATTACTAAGAACAAATTCTTCAGAACTTCACTAACAATTCCTCCAATAAAAATTCAATCAATTACAGTAAACTGAAAAAGCATCCAAAAACAAACGTAACAAATTCGACTTCCTTTTCTCCAACACATTTACACCTCAATCGTCCGATCATTATCATCTCCATCCAAACATAAAAAATATCAGAACAAAATTCCAACCAGTATTTACTTGCGGGGAAGATGAAAACAAAAATTGGCTAGAGTTTTTCGTGGAACACGTGACGACGATGAAACGATATCCGAGCATTATATTTGTTCGGCAAGGAACCGGAACCGGAACCAGATGCTTGAATTTTCATTTTCCGGCGAAGCTACAGTCGCGGGCGTCAGATTGTACTGTGAGTGATTTTGGTGGGTGAATTTCTGTGTTTTTCTTTTTTCGGTGGATAGATTTTTTCTTTCTTTTTATGATAGCTGAAAAGATGAGTGGGTGTTGGGGTTTATATAGGCGCGGCCTCAGAGTGGGACTACGCTGCCACGTGGAGTCTCACGTCCCGTGGATATAGTAATTAATCTAAAATTGTGAAAAAACATTTATTCTTATTTCATATGAGCTTCATTTTTCATCTAAATTAATAATTATCACCCGTGATTTTTCCACGCGTATTATATATAGTGCATCTTAAGTATTAATATATAAAATATATTAATAATTTATAGCATTAAAAAATAAATGAAATTTTAAATAAAATAAATAATTTCAAAGTTTATGTAGTGCCACGGCAACAAAGTGAGATCAACTGCCACATTAGCAGACGGAGTCTCACGTTCGTGGATATAGTATTTAATCTAAAAGTTTTAAACATTTCTCCTTGATTCATATGAGCTTCATTTTTTATGTGAATTAATAATTGTCACACGCGATTTTACTACGTTTATTAATATATATACATATATATATATGAGTGTTAAGTATTTGTGTATAAATTTCAAATAAAATGAATAATTCTAACATAATGCTAACGTGAAATTCTCAAATCTCTTTTATAAAACTTCAGTGAATGCTTTGATAATATCTATTAATCTTTTAAAGCTCTTTCGGTAAAGATTTAGCGGAATTTCTGGAACATCACAATCATATCTATTAAAAACTTAAATATATTAGATTAACCGAAGGCATATTTGTAATGTTACAATTATATGCGTTAGATTATTTGTGATGACTATGAATATATATGTGAAATCCAGTAATCAAAATATGTAGTTCTAAAATTAACAATTAATAGACTATTTCACATTCTATTTTGAGTATCTTCATTTGATTCCTCGAATTTTCACATTTCGATCTTCTTAGTAATGAAATAGTGAAAGTTTAGAATGAACAAATTTAAATATATATCACAATGTACTAGGTGGTAATAATATGAATATAGTGCATTTAAAAGATAAAGCTCTATTATACGAATAAATAATTTTAAGATAAATGATTGAACTACTCAACCACATGATAATATTCAGTAAAAATAGTTAACGATTTGAAATATATATATATATATATATATTTGTCTTTTGAGAAAGTTACTACTAAATTGAGGCTTTTTTTCATAGAATTAAATTGCAATTTTTCTTTCTTTTTCTTTCTTTTTCTTTCTCCTATTGGCTGTCATCCTCATATTCATGATTAGAATGAAATAACAATGTGCCACTTGCTTTTACCAAGGCCATGTACCCAAGGATGAATTCTTACCATTCAAATTTATGAATGCTACACTTGAAGAGTGTTGCAAATAAGACCTCCAACTTTTGAGTTATCTTGGAATGGTCCATATGGCACCTTTTAGGCTGTAAGAATTGAAGCATGCTTCCAAAAAAACCCAAATCAAAAAGATGAGGGGCCAACAACTACACCTAAGGGGTGTTTGTCTCAAGAGATAGACTTTATATATATATATATATATTTTATAAATGTCTTTTTTTTTTTGCCCTTTTTCGGCTAATAGTGAAACGTTATGCATTTAGGGTTGTCCAAACCCGGGCAACCTTCTTTCTTTATGTAAGTCAACATGCATAAAGTTACGAGCACCTAATAACAACGCATCTATGTCGAGTGGGCGAGTTATTTTCATAAAACACAATAAACATAGAAAATTCATATTTTCAATCAAGAAAAAGTAATTTTGTCCTGACAATCACAATTTTGAATTAAAGTTTGAAAACTGTGGAACTTTCTCGATTTTCATACATGATTAAAACTTATCCACGTTATAACATACAAATATTCACTTCGTGTTCCTCATTTTCTTGTCTCTCAAATCTTTCCCAATCAAAAAATTGATAGAAGAACTTATTTTTCTCCAATTTTTTTGACTTAACTACTTATTTTCTCGAGATTTTATTCACAAACATCAATCAACATAACCCTTTCTTGAAATTAAAAAAAAAAAAAAAGAAAAATGAAAGAAAAATCACCTTGGCCCATAGGTTTACAAAATGCCAACTCTAATTTCAGCGGCTCTCCATATAAAACAAATTATCTTATCTGTATAGTCATAAAACAAAAGTACAAACGTCAACCAAAGATAGGATTTTGGTAAGTACACCTATGGACCAAAGATTATACATATACACATACACATACACATATAATACACACACATGCATGTATAGATATGGAGGTTTTTTGACATTCTTTTTGCTTTAAAAAATGTACTTTTCATCCATAGAAATTGAGAAATTAGTAATTGAAGCTAAAGAGTATTTGAAACTAAAAGTCAGAAAATATTAAAAGACAGACGGTAGATATTTGTAAAAAAAAGTGATTTTTCACAATTTTATCAAATCCGTTTGATAAAAAAAATAGATGCAGAGTTAAAAGCATCTCGTAAAGAGCTTTTAAATTTTAGCTAAATTTTAGCTTAAAATTATTTTTCTGAGCAGAAATTATTTTATCAAACACTCTCAATATTACTTTTCAGTAGTTGAAAAATAAAAACTGCTATCAAAATCAATGTCAAAAATTCTGATGGCCCGTATGATTGTATTTATCATTTATGTATGTATGTATGATTAATTTCACTTTCAAAGATTGGTGGTAGCGTGGGCAAAGCAAATAACGATTGGGCTTCGCCACATAGAGACATTTCAATTCAATTGTTGGTACAAATAAATGCATAGTATTAGTGGACATATTTAACAAAGAAAAGACTACCCAATTAATTTTATGAAAAGACTTGCCTAATCGTACCATTATTGTGATATTATGACCCTCCAATTATTTCTCACAGTTCCCAATACTAATCAAGGGTTTTACGACACATTTTGATGTGAATTTTTTTTTTCCTCGACTGGGGATCGTCCCCAATTTGATCTGAGTATCCCTAGAGGCCTCGAATCCACCCCCAATCTAGGACTAGGATACAGCACAAATCGACTTCGGCCAAAGGACGTCGTCCCCGCTAGGGTCATAGACCCGCTCAACTGGGCTTAATGTGAATTAATTTAAAACAAGATAATTTTTTAGAGAAATAATTATAATATTAAATTAATACATCAATTAAAAAAATTCTAAATTAATAGTCATGAGAGCTTTGTCCTGCTACTATAAGAAGGTCTCATTGACAATTTAAAAGATCTTATATTTATGATTTTGGGCTATTCTTGATAATGTAATTCATATGTATGATAATATATAATTGGAAAAATAGTTCAATATGGTTGCTCTAAAAATTAAAATCAATAATAATTAAATGTGCCTAAAATTATAACTAATGGGTTTTATTGTTATGATTTTGAAAATTTTAATTTCCACTCTTTTAATTTGAATGCTCTCTTGGTTAATTTAGACATATATTTTGACATTGTCACGACGGATTTTCTTATTTACATCTCAAGTTACAAAGTAAAGTTCCTACTATAAATAAATTGAGGCGAGTCAAATATATTATTTTCAATCAAGTTTGAAATTTGATTCAATCACAAATCAAATATAATATATATATTTACAAATTTAATCGAGTATCAATTAAGCTTTAAATCTTATTGAATGCGAAAAGAAATGTCCAAAAATATATTGTCATGTTTAATAAATAATGCATATTTAAATATTAAATTTTAAATAAACGATAAATCTTGAATTGAGTATCAGATTTTAATTTATTTTAAATAAATACTATTACAATTATACCATAAATGATATAGGGCTCTAACAACCAACATTGGGCTTATCAAATAATTAAAGCAAAGATTATTAAATGAAACACTATTATAGTGCTAGGCTTTGTTAATAATTTATATTTATAGTGACTATGTGGTGTTAAGAGTTTTACCCATACTAAACCTAATTCTCATTGACTTCCCATTTTTCCAAAATCTTTTGCTATCTCTTGAATAATTTTTTGTACCCAATTAGTTATAGAACTAGGCACTCACATTTAGAAAAGAAAAATCCATGCTTAATTTGTCAAAAAGAATCAATTCTTGAAATTGGGCAAATATTGTTTCACATTATTTTGCCTTAAAATAAAATTATAATTCCACATCAAAAATTGTATTAAATATAACACGTGTATATATCATTACATTCAAATATTACACGTATAGTAACTTTTAATAAAAGCACTTGAGACATCTTATTGTACAAAAACATTGTGTGTACTCAAACATCAATTTATGCTTCATGTTTCATCATTTCCATGAAACATCATTTAGAATTTAATTGGATAAAAATTGGTAGCATGGTTTCCACAATATTTTTTGACCATAGTATATATGAAAGAGGATAAATGAATTACAATAAAGTTGTTGGAAAATAAATAAAATTGTCACAAATATAGGTCCCCACCTCAATTTAATTGATTTTGAATAGTGGGGGACCTCTAATTTGTGATAATATTTAATGAGGATTGACCCAAAAATAATGAAATTGCTTGACTAGATTTCTTACTTGACTAAGAGTTAAATTTCATTAAATATTCTTACCACCTCATTCAAATTAATGCTCTTCATATTCAAGATTTTGAACTTATAGGTGACTGTTCACATGGATGCCATGTACCATTAGTTTGTACTTTGCTACTTATTTTCATCGGGTCATTATTAAGGGAAAATAACACTTTTCGTCCTGTATGTTTGTCACTTTTCGGTTTTGGTCCTGTAAGTTTTGAATTTTGAATTTTCGTCCTATAACTTTCCAAAAATTCGCATTTTTGGTCCTGTACCACCGGAATCCCACTTGACATACCGAAAATCCTATGTGGCACGTCGGAAAAAACACGTGGCCGTCGGAAAAAACACCTGTCAGGCGTGCCACGTGGGATTTCCGGCGTGCCAAGTGGGATTCCGGTGGCACAGGACCAAAAATGCGAATTTTTGGAAAGTTATAGGACGAAAATTCAAAATTCAAAATTTACAGGACCAAAATCGAAAAGTGGCAAACATACAGGACGAAAAGTGTTATTAACCCTCATTATTAATAGGTTAAATCATAATAGCGTATTATTTGTTTTGATATTTTTATTCTTTATCAAACTTTGGATTATAATTAAAAAAGTCAAAGTTTTGTACAGTTTATGTACTGATGTCCTTGAAGCTATGATTTAAAGTTACATATGTCATGTTGTTATTCTAAAACAAAGGATAAGCTTTGAAAAACAATGAATTTATTGTAGGAAATAAATTAATAATATATATGTTTTTTGGTTTTTTGTGCTAGAACTTTGATGGGATAGAGTTTTGATGATGTCTTGAAATTATTGAATCTATTAAGTGCTCATTGTTACTATTCTATAAAAGACTTTTGGGAACATGGGTTAGTTATTAATCTTAAGAATCCTTTGCTTTTTTGTTTTACTTTAATGTACCACCCTTTTGTGTGACTTTTATAAAAGTTAAAGACTTTACAATTTTTATTTATTTATTTATTATTATTATTATTGTTATTTTATTTAATTTTGGCTGAAAGGGCCCAACATGATTATTAGTTCATTGAAATTAAATTAACCCATGTCTTCATTTGGATGGAATTTATGAAAGGGAGAAAGTGAACTAGGTGAAAATTGTGCTCCTTTTTATCTTTTAACTTTTAAATTGAAAAATGACAATGTTGTCCATTCACTATGGGTGCTGATTTTTGCACTCTTTTTTTTTTTTTTTGACCTTCTGTACTCCATATCCCACTTTTTTAATTAAAAATGACTTAATTGCATTTATTTATTGGATTTTTGCACTCCAATATTTACTTCCTAAACTCTATGCCTCTATTCTTTTCTTGTAAATGATCTAAATCGTCCTAAATTTTTTAATTTTTTTAATGGACAAAAATACCATTTTTTTTTTTTCATTTCAACACTTTTTGTTTTTAACATTTACAGCACCTTTAAGGTTTCAAAAATTTTAAGAACAAAATCTTGAATTTTTTTCTATCTATTTACAATTATTTTTTTTTAATAATAAGATATTAAGATAATTTTTTTAAAATTTATAATGCTTTCTAATCAATTAATTAAGACATTTGAAGAGTTTTAAAACGATGTCTAAGAATTAAAATAGAAATCATTTAAAAGATGTATTAAACTCAAACAAAATCATTAAATTTTCTATATTATGTCAAAATTTTATATCGAAATAATTAGTCAATTGATGTTTTGTTGACAATTTGTTTTTTTAATTTTAGTTGATAGTAAAATCAATTGCATTTGAGAAAATATAAAAATAAAATATATAATTACAAATTAAATAATAAAATTATAATTATATTTTTTACTTAACATTTAACGATTTGAGTCACAAATAAAGTATTGTAAATATAATAAGACAAATTAAATAATGATATTATAGTTATATTTTTATTAACATTTAAGGATTTGAGTCACAAATAAAGTATTTCAAATATAATAAGAGTGTTGAAATGAAAAAAAAAAAAAAGATACTTTTGTCCATAAGAATATAACCTAAATAAATGAGGGCAATTAAATCATTTGTAATTAAAGGAAGAGGCGCAAGGAGTGCAGGAGGTAAAGAATAGAGTGTAAAAATCAGCACCTTCATTGTTTGTACCGTATTTATTTGGTATCATTATTTGCCATAATTGATAGTACTTCTAGTTCCAAAATTATTTCATCACATTTTGCATTTATGAAAATATATGTACAACAAGCGAGATAATATTGATAATATTTGCCTATTATGTATTTAGTTTTAGCTATTCATATTTTTAATATGTATATATATATGTATATATATGTATTTTTATTTCTCACCAGGCAAGCATGTTATGTTGTACGAAATTTAAGTTTTATTAAAGAAATGATGGAAACAGCACTTAAAATCCTAATAAAAATTATTTTTGAGTTGAATTCTTTTTGGGTTTTTGCCTCCACATTTATAAATTCTATAGGAAGTTGTGAAGTTTCAATGCCTTATTACTCCATTCAAGTGCCAAATGATCAACAATCTCACATAATTAGGTGTCTACAGTCCTTCACAATTTAATAAAGAACATAATTACATTCTTACAAAATACTGGCGATCATGTTAATAAATTTGAATAAATTGAGTGTTTTTTCTTTTCTTTTCTTTGTTTTTTTCCCTCTCTCTACCTCACAAAAACCTCAATATATATCATATTCAAAAGGAGCAGCTAGATATATAGTACTATTTACAACTACTATACACAAACATGCATATGATTTATCACGTAGGTGAGGCAAATGTTTACATTTTTGTCTTTAAGATTAATTTATAGCTAAGATCAGTACGACTTTTTCCGATAAAGTCAAGAAAAAAGTCTAACCCTTTGTCTTTCACGCAAACTTCTTGTTGTCTTATACCGGAACTTTATGATTTCCTATATTTGTCTTCTAAAATGCAACGATTCATTCTTCAAAGACAATAATACTACAAATTTTCAAAAACAATAAGCACAAATAATATATTAAACCAATTTTCCATATAAATACATAGGTGTGCGTATATGTTGCTGGCGTGGACAAACTTCTATTGTCAAAAAATTGATATTTCATCAGAAGAAAGCCCAAATTTGTGGATGTCCTACATTTTTGGAGATATCACAAATTCTAATTCAACTTTTTGTTCAT
>JACFYI010001436.1:1136608-1159841 GCA_014898755.1 Handroanthus guayacan | reverse complement strand
TGTGTGTGTGTGTGTGTGTGTGTGTGTGTTTTAATTAATTATTTATTATTATTCCCTATATTTTATAAATCTAAGCTTCTCCGTGGAAATTTGAAGTAATACTTGAATTTGTTTAAATTCATATATTCATTCTTTTAAAATAAACTTAAAATATTTCATTGCATTCAATTGACATATGCTATGATTATTATTTCAATATAAATATCTTTTCTATAATTACTATTTTTTGTAAAATAACATATAATAGTATAAAAAATATGATGTACTATCACTATTGGGCAAAAATTTACAGGAAAAGACATCTATCCGGCAAATTAAAAATTAATATCATATTGCATTCTCTACATATTTTTCAACCCTATTACCAAATATATTCTTTCAAATCACTATTTATAAAAATTCAAAAACAAAATCAAATATTTGTTAGGCTTTTCTATATCACATCAAAGATGTGGATTTTTTCATAAGATGAGAAATTATTTCCTAGTCCAACAAAATAAAATAGTTTACTTTGTATTTTTTGTGTTGTTTGATTAAAAATTCAGGGGCATCATTATAATTTCCAATTCAATTTAATGGGCTTTTTAGACATTTCACAAGGGTGCCTTATCCTATTAGGATAACTCCATCACACACCAATGTTGTAGGGAAAATGTGGGAACTATAATGCGCTCAATTTTTAGTTTCAGCTCATTAAGTATTTAAGTATATATACACACACACAACCTATACCTAGGAATTTAGAACATATTTCTTTATGATGTCTTTTCGCGAAATCTTCCTACATGTACTTTTTAATTCCTTAGATTGCCACTACATATTCATAAGTTGCTATAAATTTATAATACAGTACTGTCGTCAATAATTCGCTACTATAATTTACAATTTGATACATATATCAATTACATTTTAAACATTAGATGTACATTCATAAAGTGTACATAAAATACTAATATAAATAATGGTTTTCACGACTCACTCCCTTCTCATCTGATGATCACACATGCATTCAGTTTATCTGAAAATCTAATAATTAATTGCGGTAATTTGATTTTTTTTTTTTTTTCGCGAAGTCCTTATATGATGTCTTTTCGCAAAATCTTCCTCAATTTCCTTTGTCCCTGGATTATCACCACATATTCAAAACGTGCTGTAAATTCAAGATACAATATTGTCATCAATATAAGAAAATGATTTTCACCATCCATTCCTGTCTGTACTCGATTCATTTGAAAATATAATTAATTACGGTAGTTTAATTATTATTTTTTTCTCTTAATTTTTTGATGATTTTTTCATATCATTCAAAAGCCAAAAGGAGATATCATTGTTAAGTGTATAATTTAGTCATTTCTTTACAGCTGAGGCCGAAGCTTTAGGTCACACTATGATAAAATGACTTTCAAGTGAAAAAATAACATATTTTCTTTAACATAAATATTATTTTGGTAGATTATTTATTTATTTATTTTGTAAATTGGTGGGCTCAGGTGGGAGAGCTGGTTGATGATGACCCTGTATGATCAAAGGTCCATAGGACCATAAATCTTTTGTTCTTTTTTATTATTTTATTTTATTTTTAAAAGAAAGACTCTCTTTGTGTTTGTGTGAGAAACTAAGGGCTTAGTATTTTAGTCCCATAAACATAAAAGAAAGTTTTTTAGGGTATTCATTATAGTTAGGACCACCTCTCAAGATCACGAGAATCTTTTATAAAAGGGATAATTATTTAACATCCTTTATGATTTGACCTAACTATAAAAATATTTATATAATGTAAAAAATTACAATAACATTCTCTATTATTAATTCAGTTGATAGAAACTTGGTTGAACCTGTATAACATTGCAATTTGGTCCCCCCAAAAAGTTAAACATACTAGATTTATATCTATGTTTACTTTGAATGTTTCAGTCAATATTTTAGATTTTCAGATAATCTAATATTACACAGACTCTATTAAGTTCTTCGTCAGCTAAATTAATGTTCAGATGTATTATTTTGTTCTTATAACTACCCCTAAGTCAAATGCGATTTCAACTCAACTCATCTCGACTGAGATTTTGCAAAAAATTACCCAGAAAAATGACAAAAGTACACAGAAAAGGCATTCTCACTCATGTTTGAGAGAAATAAAATACATAATTATTACAATCATGAATATATTAAATCACTAACTAAAAAGCAATAAAAATTGATAATATTTTCAAAAAATAAATAATCAAGAGCAAGTTGTAGTAAAGTTTTATAGTGCTTTGGCAGGTGGGATAGAGGCTAAGATGTCACTTCTCATACTTTTTTCTGAGCAAGTTGTAGTTTGAGCCCTTCTTATTGTGGCTATTTTTATTTTACTTGGCTGTGAATTATAAGAAAGAAGAAAGGAAAGCCTGTGGCCATGAATGAATAAACCTTTGGAGCCTAGTCTACTTTTCTCCAAGTCACGAATTTGTTTATATCTTTTCATGAATAAAATTACAACTGGACAAGTTTCAAGAATTTTTTTTTCTTTTTTAATACCTTTTTTTTCCCTTTTCTGAAGAGGATCGTAGCTGGTTCTCTAGCGATGCCTATAGGATTAAAAACGAGGATCTATCTGTCACAAGTATAGAAGAATCACTCTTCAGGTTTAAGAACTAAGGTGTTCTAAGTCGCAATGTTTTGACTTATTTGATTTACAATGAAGTCACTTAGAATACCTTAGTTCTTAAAACTTATAGTATTCACAATGTTCTTAAAATTAGTTAACAAATACTGTAACATAAAGGAAATGTTAAAATGCAATAATGCCACCATATTTCATTAAACCTTCACTATAAATCAAATAAATCAAAATATATAATCCTCGCATTCTATCTCAATATTTCATTATCAGCTCATAACAATAGTAATTTAATTAAAAAAGAAAAAGAAACACTAAGTGATTGTGCAGGGTGCTTCATGCCATGCTAATCTGGGACACATAGAGGAATACTATATGTAACATAAATAAACTTTCGAACTTCTCATATTCATAAGCTCATCGAAATATTGGCCAAAAAATTCGAGATATTACCATCAATAGTACCCTAAACCAGATAAGTCTTTGAAATATTGTTTTGCAGCATATACTATGACGCGTAATTAAATAAACCATGTCGTTATTAAGATAACGAAGAAAACGAAGAGGAAAATGCCAAGCCTGTCCAATTCACTTTCATCTGGCAAGTTCCAGGTCTTCTTGACTTGAGACTCAAGACCTGATCAAATAAGTAATTAATCAGTAAATGGTGCTTTGTTTCTGTCAAACTGCAGACAGTGTAATTCCTTTCAAGGGGTCAATCAATGAAAAAACTATTAGTATGATGAGATCACTAGAAAGAGATGAAGGGAAAGAGCCAAAAGAGGAGTAAAACATACAAGATATCATGGAACAGATCAACGGTGACAGTTGCTTATAAATATTTACTAATTAATCAGAATGACATGGAGATTTCTATCATGGGAAGCTTCTAATTGAACAAGTCAGGGTCAAAATTGCACTACCATATTTGGGACTTAGAAAATTGAGATTAAAGGGGAAAACACACCTTAAGTTACGGGCTTACTTGTGTCGCTGATATTTGCGACATAATGAAAAATGCGACATAAGTTAACGAGACTTGATCAGAGACAGCAATTAGCAAGTCACCCGATATTATCATTCCCGGACTTTAAGCAAGGAAAAAGTTTTGTTGAGGTCAGAAAGGTTCAAACATAATGGTATTAGACCCCATTGCAGATTCAGCGCCTTCTTACTGATGCTGTCTTATTAAATGCAAAAGTAGGGCAGTCGGGTCAGCAGGCTGACAGAAGATGCGCCATGTGACCAGTCCTTGTGCAAACAAAATAGCATCCACCTCCAAATTGTTGGCTGTAATATAAGATGACATATTATCACCTCAAATGAGTAAAAGTTAGATGGAGGAGGAAACTACAGAAGAAGAAATTCAGATTTGTAGCCCTCTGCTATGTTATGCGAAATTACAATGACACCCTCTACAATCAGTTGAGGTGACAGAAAACTTAATAGAGCGTGTGTAACATTACAATTAGATGCCTTGAAAACTTGAGTATCAACGATTGAGTCAATATTAGAATTTCATGGGGTGTAATTGTAATGTTGTGTATGCTCCATTAAGTTTGTCTTAGCCTGTGTTAATGACAACGGGTATACTGTGCCACATGGAGTATTATTATGTTGGAAACTACTATATCCTAGCGTCTCCTTACACCACAATACATTCGCCGTTGTTAAGACATGGAATATTGAAGCAGTTTTTATGTTGCCAAATACAAGAAATCTGAAGCCAAATATTTCTTACCCATCTTAACAGCAGAGTTGCATATCTCTTCTGAAATGCTGTCTGCAAATGAAGATGCTATGCCCGGTAGTTCCATAGCTTCGTGGCATTTCTTGCCTCTCCACCATTTCTCAATTCTCAGGCTAACACTTCTCAGAACAGTCAATGCTTTCTCAGGGTAATGCCCCCATGGCCGACTCACCAGAAAGCATTAAGGCATCTGATTGCTGCAAACTGCCTCACAAACATCAGCTCGTCTAGGGGTAGGATATTCTATCATAGATTCAAGCAACTGCCTTGCGACATGAACAGACTTATTTAATTGCTTCGACTTTCTTATGCTGTTCTGATGGAGCCTGTTCTGTAACACCCCGAGCTTAACATATACTTAAGACAAATTAAAATTTGGCACAAGATGATATTAAAATTTCCAAAAGGATACATCTTTGTAGCAAGTCCAAAAATGCAAACATAATAGTTAAACTTTTGAGAATTTTAATAACATCTTGTGTTAAATTTAATCGTAGGTGTTACATTCCAAGGGTATCTGCTCACCAAGCTCACCTCTTGCCGCACTTGCTGCACCTGATGTTTGAATGATTTCCTCCAAGTTCTTCAATGAGTCTATACTTTCTATTTTTTGCAGTCACAGAAATTTCGTTGCATCACCACGAAAATTTCTGTTAGTTGCATGAATGTTTCCAGGATAGAAGATGTAAAATTTTGAGTATGGATTATAAATTGAAGTTTCGAAGAACTTGGATGCAGTCACTGGCATTCTGCATATACATTATCTTTGTAGCATAGTTAAAACTTATAATGCCGATCCGACAGGCCCTAAAAGTAGCATTCAAAACTGTGTATCATGTCCATGAACAAGCTTCGTCAGCAAAAGAAAAGTTAAAATCGGATAAAAATCATAGACACAGACCATGAGGCAACGCCAATCCTTTGTGAAGGAGGATGATGAACAGCTACCTTGGTTTCACCTTTGCTACAAAGATTAATAATCCAAAGCCTTAATATATAAAATATCTATCGCAAGCCCATGCCTTCATATAGGTCTTAAGATGCTTTATAACTTCTGCACACTTGACAAATGATACAGCAATAAAATCAGCACCCTCAACAATTCCAAAATCAATGTCCAACCAATCCTGAGAAATGACAAAGAGTAAGACTAACTGAACAAATACAGACATGTGGTGAAAGTAATCTCAATCAACAAAAGAGAATTCACGTTTCCAAGTTGAACAACAGATCACATACTCAAGCTACTCAGCAGTGACTTTGAGAAAATGTTCTATTGGATCAATAACCTAGGAAGCTCAACTAGCCATGCAAAACACAACATAAAAGAAAATGACCTTAATACATTAAAATATTTTGAAACCTTCTTAAGCTGAACATCCTTGGAATTCGGAGGAGCGGAAAATTTATTGAGCTACCAGACTCTGAGTGGATAAGTTACAAATCACGGCGAGATTTAATGTAGTAATGGCAAAAGTTGACAGAGATTACAGCATAGCTGCGATGAAGCAACACACCACGGTATAGCCATGAGGCCCATCACCGAATTAATCATGGTGTAGCCGTAACAACTGACAACCACATAGAAATCACAAGATGATTTTGCTAAATCATGAAAGAATCAAATAGAGGTCATGGTACAGCCGTGTTGGCGCGTTCATGAAGCTTCGGTTGTAGCAGTCAGGAAGAAGAAAAGATGTTAAGCAGACATCAGCGAAAAAGTTGGTGGCAGTTGAGCGGGAAAGCTTATTAAAAGAGCTTTATTCCCGTATACAGATGGAAAAGGTTATTAAAGAGTTATACACCTGTGTATATGCAAGGACTGGAATGGGGTTAGAGTACAAAAGTAGTATGGATCATTTTGATGTAATACCTAAAATATACTAAATACAACAAGACTATATACTCATCATCAGTTAGGAGATGCAGAAAGTATTGTAAAACATACTAAAAATACTCCAACATGGTAAAAATCAAATACCCTTAACTCCACTTTGCAATGCATTAGATGCACCAAATAATAAAGTTATTAGCAAAAAGTTTAGACATTATGTCTTATTTTCTAATGCCAGCACAGAGGAAGATGGAATTTAGACATATACAGCATGAAAAAGAACCATATCAGAGTTATTTTCTCCAAAGCAAAATTATTTGTCAGTTGGATATCTCCTGCAAAAAATTATTCTTCTCCACAAGCTTGACTTATTAATGAAACTTAACCAACACTATGTCATTTAATCCATGTTATAGTGCTATGCACCTACATCCCAGTTGCTACAGAACAAAGACATCAAAGTTTTAAAATTTGCAAATGAAGAAAGCCCGGCAAATGGAAAATTTTGCAGGGTAAACCTTAAATTTGATCCAAGGAAATAATTATTTGAAGAAAGTGAGCTGAAAAAGAGGCACAAACCTTTGTGGATATGTACGTATCATAGCATTGTGTGCCCACACAGCACGTCCATCACACCATGAGGTAAGGTTAGCCCGACGTCCAGGATCAGTACAATGACACTTGACATCTGGACCAATTTTCTCAATCACCTCAAACTTCACCATTCCACAATCTACTACAAGCTCATAACCTACTTCTACATCTGTCACGTGAGACTACTTCATTAGTACGACAGCACTAGACATAAAAATTGCAAAAACAATGATCGTAAAGGCTTGTTGTGTATAATTTGTTCGAAAATGTATGTTTGTAACCTTCAGCAAAGCCATCATCATTCACATCGTAGTATATACTGGAAGAGGCGAGTCAAAAGCTCGATACTGAAAGTCCATATTTCATCATCCTGTATATAAGATCAAAAAGTCACAAATTTCATCTTTAAATGGTAAGAACTTCGTGCATCTCTCCAAGAAACTTGCTGGGACAAGAGATTGCTGGCCTGAGCTTAAAATAATTTTGTAAACTTTTATGAATAAGTTTATCTTTGCAATAATATCTTTGCCGGAATAAGGATTATCTTTCCAGTCAGTTCTTCACTTTCATGGACAAAATAAGCTTCTTACAGCTTATATATTGTTTCTAGCTTGTTGATACTGTAACCTTCTCAATACGATGATGACAAACTAACATACTGCTAGATCATAAATAACAAACAAAACCATTGAAATGCAGCTAGTATTAGTGAAATCCCACGACCTACACGTAGAAAAACATGGCATTGATTCTGCAGTTATGTATATCCAATTTTGTCCTAACACTAAAATTTTTTCTCTTTTCAACAAATGGTACTAAAATCAAATCAATTTAAATTCAAAATCACTGTGTATCACCTCCCTGTGCCACTCCCTCGTACCGTGGCACATATTAATCCTCGCCACATGCATCCCCCCACCGCCAGCGCCTCCAATTGCCCCGCACCCCACGTGGCAGGTCCAATCGCAGAAACCAGCTTCGTGCGCCGCGTGCTCATGAACCTATTCTCCTTCGGCTCTGCATCTGTTACCGCATCAACTTCAAACAAGCTAGAATGAGCAGATTAAACCCCTCTAGGGCCATTCTCGTACGTTAATACGGAAAGTGAAGGCGAAACGGGAAACACCCGGTAAAGGGAGGGAGCTTTTGTCAGAATGGGAAATGGAAATGAAGAGGTTGAGGGATTGCGCCATGGAGAAGCGGAGCTCCAACGGCCACGGGAGTTTTTGGTAGAGAAATCAGTGTCAGTGAAGATTTTGCGAAAGGTAGAAGAGGAAGTGAGCGAGCGTGGGAAATGTAGTTGGAAGTTGGTGGTTAGCTGGAACATTTGCGCACCTGCGGCGCACGTGCTTCCTAAATTAGAGGCCTTGCATTTTTCCTTAAGTTTTTCTCTCTCTCTTTTTTTTTCTTTTCTTTTCTTTTCTTTTCTTTTTTGGGGGTAAAAATTTAAATTCATAAAATCATAGGGTAGCTTTATCTTATTTGATTGTGTTATTGTCTTTTAATTTTGTATTTTGTGCTATTTAATATATTAAAATATCTTAATTTTTATAGCTTTCGACATCCTCGACAAATGTTTGAAAATATTTTGAAACCATAGAGACGAATGTAAACTTTGATGTTTGAATTAGAAACGTTCGGATAACAAATAATGTAATTGTAGTCCTTTGAATAAAACGATATTACTTCTCTCTTCTCACAAAAAATATGTGGTTATTCACCAATAATTTATCGGTTTAACCTACTATATAGTAATATTTGTCTATAACATGACAGTTAAGGAAATTTTTCTTGTATCTAATTTATATATTTAATTTTTAAAATATATTAATATAATAATACTAATGTAATGTTTTAATATAACCATTTTTTTTCCTTGGAAAAAAGTCATGTAAAAATTTGGTAAGGTAGGATACCAATTCCAAATTTAGAAATTTCTACAAAGACTTTATAAATAGAGTTAAATTCTCAGGATTTACTGAAATAAATCATATGATTTACCATGTCATCCCATATTTACTGCTAGACTTTCATGATAAGATCAAGGATCTAATTTAGGATCCAGGATATGGGAGATGGAGCTAGGTGAGGGCCCAATAACAAATCTCCGTTGTGTCAATCAGTCAAATTACTAATACGCCCTCCCTCTATCCATGCCGAAATATATATTTTCCCATCATTTTTTTTCTCCAATAAAAAATAAAAAATAAACTATCATATTAATTTCAAATCATTTATGTTTCAAAAACTTTTAGATACCGGCATTTTTATGTTTTGTTATTTTTACAAATTGGTCAAATTTCCTTTTCAGTACCTTTTGTTCGTTCGCTCAATTAATAAGCATGCACTATGCCACTTAAAGTTCTTATCTACCGACTTGCAATCCTTTTAGAGTGAATTGCATATTACCCACTATGTTATTCCAAAATAATACTAAGTCTGTGAAATTCAAAATAACAACTAGACCCCTTGCATTGGGTGCAAATTGCTATTTTTTAAAAAACACGAGAAGTTTAGTTGGATGTTGTCTAAAAAAACACAAGGAATTTGGTTGCTATTTTCAATTTAATGGGGGGTTTAGTGCTATTTTAGAATAATACGGGGGAGTAATATGCAATTCTCTCAATCCTTTTGGTTTAAAGATGTTATGAAATATTATTATTGATGGAGGATTTTCTTCTTTTGGCTAATGGATCTGATTTTCGAACGTACAAAAATATCATTATTGCTATAGGATTTTTCTTATTTTAGTTAATGTATCTGGTACTTGAACGTACAAAAATATTAATTCTGATATATATTTTTTATGAGTACGGTAATAAATATAATACACATAGTATGTATTTAAAGGCATAGAATAGGAGATGAAATACCATTTAGAATAGAGGATCTCATCTCACCTTTTGGTCTCGAATCCACTTGTGATTTAGAGTTAAGATGCAGCATAAATTATTTTTGGCCAACGGACGTTGTCCCGCTAAGGACCTAAGGCCACAGGCAACGCAACTAAGTTTGGTGAAAAATATGAATATTAATATATGGATCATGTACTCATTAAATGTCATCATTTTTCAAAAAAGAAAAGAAAAGCAAGTTTTCATCTATTGTTTTGGGATAATGATATAAAATTGTACAAGTTTATTTTTTTTCCAGTTCTCATTTGAAATTTGTGTTATGCTCAAATTAGTAAAAAATGAATAAATAAAATATGAAAATATAGTCAAATTTTCTGAATAATACTTTTCTTATTTTGACTAACCTCTCCACTATGCCCTCCAAAAATTATAAATATATATATATATCCATAGCCCCCCAACCACCCTTTACAATAATAATATTCATCTTCAAACAAAAAGAAAAAGGAAAAAAAAAAAAGTTGATATTCAACCTCCAAAAGCAAGATCACTAAAACCCAAATTCCTTTTTAAAGCATCAGTTTCTCTCCATCATCCGAAAGGAATCGCAATCGTTTCAGAGAAGGTTTGATTTGATGTTTCGTTTCAGTTTTTCGATTTCAAGATTTTGTTAGCTATGTGCCTAATTTGAGTTGGATCTCGATTGGTGGAATTTTAATGTTATAATACAGGGAATCCGATGGGGGCATTGATGTCGAGGATGTGGTTCATGCTGTTCCCGGCGAAGGAGTACAAGATCGTGGTGGTGGGGCTGGATAACGCCGGCAAAACGACGACGCTTTACAAGCTTCATTTGGGGGAGGTGGTTACCACGCATCCCACTGTTGGGAGCAACGTGGAGGAGGTTGTCTATAAGAATATTCGATTCGAGGTAGTGTTTTGTTATGCGTTTGTTTATTGTTGAAGGCATATCGTAGCTGAATTTTGTTGTGTTGATGGATTTGAAGCGATTGAGTTCAACAGAGAACTTAAGGGAAGTGCTTGTATACATGTGTTAATTAAGATTTTGCTGATTTTTACTTTACTATTTCATCTTTCGACCAAACCGAAGATCCAAACTGTGTGAGCATTATTTTTGGTGGGTAAATGGGACTTAATAGAATCATGAATTATTATACTTGTGGGCGATCCTTGTTTCATTTTCTTGAAATTATGGGATTCTTCATGATTATAATAAATTTCCTGTGCTTCAATGTAACTTTGAAGTAAGAATCAGACTGTTGCCACTTGCCTGCCATGGTTGGGGAATGAGATTTTTACAGCATAGAATTTGAGGTCGTAGAAATTGAGATTGAATGTACATGGTTGGTGTTAGAGTTGGTATTATAAATTCACAACTTATATAT
Source organism: Handroanthus guayacan (assembly GCA_014898755.1). Classification (NCBI taxonomy): domain Eukaryota; kingdom Viridiplantae; phylum Streptophyta; class Magnoliopsida; order Lamiales; family Bignoniaceae; genus Handroanthus; species Handroanthus guayacan. The sequence continues at coordinate 1,148,803 of JACFYI010001436.1, read as the reverse complement.
CACTGGTTAGACTTTATGAATAGTTGGAGGGTTTAGATTTTTCGCCTCCAAATTGTTCGAGTTCATAGAAGATACACATATGGATTTTGGAAGTGCTCAAAGAAGTTATTTTGAGAACCCAAACCCAAAAAGAAACAGAAAAGTTTTGAATGTAGGACTGATCTTGAGAAAATTGTCTATGTGTAGGGTAAAGAACAAAATTATTGGCATACCTTATCTAGATGATGATGAATTTGTGTATTCTTTCATTCTAAATACTATCACATGATATGTTCTTGATGTTGGATAGCAGTGCTTGTTATATTGCTTATTCTAGATTGAAACTTAAAGTGGAATTAATCAGCGAAACTTTGTAGGGGATACAATGATGCTTAGCAAAACTGATTCTTCACAACTTTTAAGGACCGGAAACTGTACCCTGTTATTAAGAACAAGGGCATAGGTGTTGTATAGTCGTGCTAGGTAATGTTGATGACTAATATTCTGGGAGATGATTCTCGGCTACAAAGATTGGGCACCATCTTTGTCTTCTGTAGACAGGCTAGAGGCAGAGGTTTCAATGGGCAATGATTATTCACAGTCTTGTGTTTCTGGATCATAACATAATACAACTACTCACCGCCCATGTTCACTTTATGTTTAACCTGTGGAGTAGTTTAGCATAAGGATTTCTACCTCAACACTATTATAGAAACCTCCCCTGTGGTTTGGGAAATTGCAATCACGCTGTTCAGCTGGCAAGAAATTTAAGTGGACCTATGGAACATTTCATTTAGACCCTTTGAAAAAGTGACATATTGATAAAAATGCAAGAATACCCTCATTATTTTAATGGTAAGGGATGTTGTCCTAATCTCTCAAAACACAAAGGTGTTTCAGTGTTTAGGCCAAACCTGATGGAGTGTTGAGGTAATTGTCCCTTTAAATTATAGCAAATGCTTTTCATGTAAACATTTGCTTACTATAGTAGTATTATTCGTTCCAAGGTTGCATATTATTCTTTCCTTCAATTAATCCCACTTTTTCTTTTTCTGATGTTTCGATGTGGTTCACAACTTAGTTCTTCAAGTCTGACTAGATTTTCAACTCATATAATTTCGAACTTTTCTTCTTGCTATCAGGTCTGGGATCTTGGTGGGCAAGATAGGCTAAGAACATCATGGGCAACTTATTACCGTGGGACACATGCTGTTATAGTAGTTATAGACAGCACCGATAGAGCTAGGATCTCCATTATGAAAGACGAACTATTTAGGCTGCTTCCAAACGAGGATCTACAAAATGCAGTAGTACTCGTCTTTGCGAACAAACAGGATCTCAAAGATGCTATGACACCTGCTGAGATAACTGATGCACTATCCCTCCATAGTATCAAGAACCATGATTGGCATATCCAAGCTTGCTGCGCCCTCACTGGTGAAGGTCTATATGACGGGTTGGGTTGGATCGCACAGAGAGTTACAGGAAAAGCACCAAGCTAGAAGCGGTTAAATGGGGAAAGAGAGAGAGAGAGAGATTCATCTTAATGTGCTATGTTTAGTGAATACAGATTTGATGTACCATCTAATTGCCCAAGTATTGCGACTGAATATACTTATCCTGTTCTGCTGTTGTTTGTGTTAATGGGAAGAAGGTTTTGGCACATTACTGAATATACTTGTTATATATTATACAAAAATCGTTATGTCATTGTGTTAATTAAAATTGGCTTAGTAGGATGTTAACAAATTGGTCCACTACATAAGCGAGATTTCGGAAGTTCATGGTCTTGATCAGCAACATTGACGAGAGAGACTTGGGAAGTTCATGGACTTGATCAGCCAATGTTGATGCAGAGTGAATAAATATGCGGAGGGTTTTATCCATTACTGTAATCATCATTGTTCAGAATGGAGCATGCTAAATAAGCAATTTTCATCCTTTAATTGAATTTTAACTATTTTTGAGTATTTGATAGATGAGTTTTTACATTTAATTCTCTAAAGTTAAACGTCCGTTCCTACTTATATAATCTTTTGGGATTCTTAATACTATTTTCCAACGCTTTAACTATAATTTTCACTATAGCTTTCTTAGCAAAATTTTCTACAATCGTTTACTTAGCAAAGTTCTTGGTAAAACCTTGCAGTAAACTTCACTCTGTTTCCCAAAAAAATTAGGGCATTAAACAAGCAGCAGAATGCATGACCATCATAAAAACAATCGAATCTATCATTAAAGTGCACTAAAAATTCCAAATGGAAAAGTTGGAGAAAATATCACACACCATCCGAGATCTGTTCCTCTGAATGCAAATCTCAATATTCAAAATCTTACTGATACGAATCTTGTGAAGCAAAATCTTCGGCACTTTGAAGCCTTTGATTTCACCAATGGTGTTGTATCCAACGGCCTTTCTTGTCATAAGACGATGTTTCTTGAAAGCCTCTTGTTAGGAAAGTTTATTCTCATAAACAGCAGCAAACATCATAGTATCCAGCATCTGCAACCTGAAGAATCTTGTGGTCCTTCAAACCATCTGTCCCAGATTGGATTTATAGGACCGTTTGTTCTGGGAAGCACATATAACCAAATCTTGAAAGAGTACAAAGTTGTTTGGAACTTAATGTTTACAGAAAATGAACAGAAGTTCTTACAACGGGAGTAGTGGATCAGGTCGTGTTTGAATGTTAATCAACAGCCTGATAAAATAGACAATTGCTGTTAGAGAGTTGGCAATATGCTCAAAGCAGAAATTTAGCACATTTTCTAAGTATCGTTTCACTTACTCCTTACAAGCACCTGAGGCTTTCTCCATTTTCTCGAGCTCTTCCAGTTCTTCCTGTACACCGAATATTGAAGTAAGAATTTACTTATTTTTAACAAATACATGGAAATTTCGATAAGTGACCATCACAAAGAAAACTATTGACCATTAATCGTTTGTCTTTTAGTATATGTTATAAGTGGATTAAATCTTTCTTGGAAAAACAAGATGCTCAATAGGAATCATCGGGAAACTTGGAGGAAAAAGATTTCTTCAAGGAGAGAAGTGGAAATAATGACAAGGAAACTCAATTTCCTAAACCATAATAACCTCTAAGCCCCTTTCGGTAGTAATAGAACCAATTTACTCGAGCAAAAATAAGGGGATGGATATGTAAATTGGAGCGAACTTTAAAAATGATTGACGAAAAACGCTTTAATCACGCAATCGTGTTCATTTTGTAAAGTGGAAGTATGTACAAACAGCACTAATTCTTAGCATAAGCCTAGACATGCAGGATTTAGACATTGTTATACAGGACACACTCGGGAAATACAGCATACATTTGTAATAACATGAAACCGACTAAATACTCTGTATGGCATCATATCTAGTTGACAACATTCATAAAGATGCTCATATGTGATTAAAAAGCAAAGAATATGTCTTTCAATATGATCTCATTCATTATACTAAAAAGGAACGGGACAAAAAGGTCTTCTGATTTTTTTTTAGTTCTTTTCAACCCTCGTTAGTAAATGACAACCAACAAGATCACGGATCCAACTCGGAAACATATCCCAACTCCTAAATAACTCATTCATGGAGGTAGTTTGAAAAACATGCAAAAAATAGAAAACTACTTCACCGAAGGATCTAATCATTGGTCTTAAATACCTTACATGGAGTTTTAACTGTTTGCATTTATGCGCAGCTAACTGTAGATCACATAAGAAAACACACCTTAAACATGACTCGAATTCTCTCACCGCAAATGCATGTTCATATGACCAATATCCAAAGGCTATTTAGTTGTCGAACTCATGTTACCATTTTGATACCCCATGTCACACACGATAAGTAGTGAAACAGCCACCACCTTATAAGCTTGGGCCAGAGAATTCATGTCAATCATTTGATATCCCTTTTGAGTAAGTTGTTCACAACTTAATTTCAAAATTGCAGACGCTGGATTTTCAAGCAATCATCATCCACCGGGCCCCCAGGCCTAGCGGCAAGACAATCGCCGTGTGATGAGCAAGCAATTACATTCTTAGATTTCTTTAAGTTTACATTATATTATATCCTATTGCATAACAATTATGAGGCAAAAATCTCATTCCCCAAATTCCATTGCTGTACAAGATCACTAAGTTTGTGTGTGTGTGTGTGTGTGTGTGTGAAATATAAATAAATAGACATCTGATAGTATATGAGCCCTACAAAGTAAATGAAAATCCCCTCATATCCAAAAATTGGATTGTTCAGAAAGATAAAAATATCAATTCTCCAGCAACAAGAGTACAAAAAAAGCTTAGGAAAAAAATTCGAAACATTAGCTATACATTATTGTGGCCTAACAGGAAGAAAAAACAAAAGTTCAATTTTCAACATCATTTCATCATTCTGACTGAAGAATGCAACAAAACAGACAAGAACAGCATCAATATTTCATCATTCACCTCTCAAAACTCTATAAAATTCGACAGCCCACATAACAGCAACAGCAAAAAACCAAAAAAGAATCATCATTATCACAATTCAAAATGATCAAGTTCAAAAGCAAAAGCAAAAGCATAAAGAAACCTCCAAGAATCGAGTTTCTTGCTCGAGTCTCTTCAATTCAGCAGAAATCCTATGTTTCCCTCTTGCATCTGTTAACCGCAATTCCCCTGAACTCCCTGATTGCATTTTCTTTCACTTTAAAAATGTCCTTAATCTGTTTATTTACTACATAAAAAAATAAATTAAAGACAGCCCATCAAAATTGAAGCTGTAAATTTAGGGTAGAAGGGCATTTTGTGAAATTAAAGATAAGCTGTAATATTATCTGTCATCAAGAATAATGGAGATTGAAAATTTGAATTAAGGGAAGGAGAAAAGGGGTTTTACAGATTGGTTTTTTGTGGGTGTTTTTAATCAAGATTTGGAAAAGGGAAGCAAAAAGGAGAAAAAAGAACTAGCTTTGTCCAGAATCAAATAATTAAAGGAAAAGGTCGTGGACTTTTATTTTCTTTTCTTTTCTTTTTAATTTTCTCCTATTCTTAATTTTTGTCTCTTTCCATGATTCGTAGTATTCCTTCTCTCTTCAGAAAAACAGCCGCGATGGCCGCAATTGGCATTTTAGAACTGTAATGGATTTTACATTTTCTAACATATTATGTAATTAAATTAAATATAAATATAAACTATTTAAAATAAATTAAAACTTATTTAAAATATCTTACATATACACCTTAGGGGTTATTTTCATCAGCATGAAACAAATCAATGACGGATTAAAAATTAAAGGACAAGATAGGAATAATGGTCAATTTTTCAAGTGGACATAATCATGTTTTGTTATGTAATTGATGACTCTATCTCTCTAAAAAAATGTAATTTATGATAAGAAATGTGATGATAATTATTCAAATTTTGAATATATTTTGATATACTAAAGTGTGAAGGGAATTATCCCTAAATTTTATTTGAAAAATTAAACTTCAATTTTTTTTGTAATTGTTTAATATAATTTAACAAATTTTTTACGAGTAATGTCAACTTTAGAATATATATATATGTATATATATATATTAATCTTAAAATTAAACTAAACTTTATGACATTTCACTTTTCAATAGAAAATATACAAGCATGGGTTCTGTAGCCTTTTGACTGGTATCAATGTTAAAAAAGTGTAGGGAAATTGATTAATTTGATTTTCCCTTTTAGAAAATTAAATTGCATGAAAATATATATAGGATTGACTTTCTCTATTTTTTCAATTGAGAAATCAACTTAATTTCCTATGGACTAATCAAGTAAAATTTATAAATACAATATTGCGAAGAAATATATATTAGATTTTTTATTTTAATTTTAAATATTATGTGACTTTCGCTTTCCTTTATAGAAATAAAATCAGTTTATAGGAAAAAAACAATAATAACAAGTGCATACAACAACTAAGAAGAATGACACGATTTTAATTTTTTTCACATTATGCATGGTAATTATAAATTTCTTTCAGAATACCCATTATTAATCTAATGTGGAGAAATTCATTAGTAAAAGGTATTAGAATTTTGGCACCTTGACATATATATATATATATATATATAATAAATTTACCTTGTCAAGGAGATATTCGTGAAATATATATAAGCCAAAATTCAATTGTGAAAGAAAAATTAATAAAAAATAAATAAGGACATTATGTGAAGTGTCAAATTAATATATGGGATTTAATTAATATTAAATTCTGAGCTAAGATGCGATTATAATTATAAAATTAAAGCGAAGGAGTATCAACTCTTAATTATATCCTTATGTGCCTATAAATTTATTATATATATAATAGACAAGTCTCGTCAGATTGTGTTGCATTGCACAACTATAAATCGGAGTTTAGAACCAAACCACAAAGATATAGAGAAAAATATATAGTATTCACGTTGTTTGAACACGACACTACACACACAAATTCACGTTTTATTTGAAAGGAGAGTCTCAAGTTAGCTCGTTCATCGTTTCCGATTATTGGAGTGCCACCTTAATCGAAGAAGAGTTGTTGTATTTTGAGAGGCTTTTTGCCAATGACCTTCGAGCACCGTAAATAGGCAAATAAAGTCTTAAAGATACTATTAGAATAACAAATCTCGACCTATCTAAGTTTTATTTGCATTTAACATTTCAAGTAAGTTTTCTTTTTTCCCTATAGTTTTATGTTATATTTCTATGTTTGTTAGCATGTGTTACGTGACTTAGATGCATACAATTTATTCAGAATATTTGCTTATATTTTGAATAACACAAGTATTTGTATACGATCATAATTTTCTAGCAAAAAGTGAAAAATATTTCTCTATTTTTTTTTTTTAAACGATGACAATTCATTAACTATATCTGAAATAAACTATTAACAATTCATTATCAACCCTTTTTTAAATGACAATTCATTATTAACAATTTTTTTGAGTGATAATTCATAGCATTATTACATCATGATCAGTATATTAATTATGTGTGAAATTAATACCAATTACAGTAACTATATATCAAACAAGCATTTATATATATTTATATATTCAATATAAATATAACCTATTATTCAATAGAAAAATAAATTTGAATTTCTAATTATAAATCTGAAAACGCATTGGAAAGTTGTGTGCTTGCATTTTCATGTTATAAATATTCCTGCATGTTCCCTTTTCCGATAAGACAAACTTTCGAGTTCCCCACCTATATATGGCTAGAGAATCATTTCCAGTAAGGATTCAACATAAACATCTTATTGCTACTTATTTAAAAACAAATCATATAATATATTTATCAATAAGTTTCAAAAAAATAAAAAAAATCAAGTATAAATTCGTGAAGAGTCAGCTACATATATATTTTTCATTTTCTCCCTACGTGTAAATTCCAAAAACAATTTTAATGAATAATGTCTCGTCTCATATACACACACAACTATAGGATAAATACGATTTAATCCTTAATCATATTGCCAAAAAAATTTAAAATTTTATGCGCTAGAGTAATATATAAAACATAACATTTCAAATTTTCTTATCAAATAAATATTCACTAAAAAATAATTATATTTGGGCAATCAGAAAATTAAGAGTTATGGTGTGAAAGTAGGATGTAATGATGCAAAATTAATAGCTGTGGTGGAAGTAATGACCAATGTGGTGAGGATCCCCCTATTTCAAAATTATGTTTTTTCTCCTATTCCCTACTATTAATACATGCCAAGTGTACTAAAAATTTTCTTATATAAAAATATAAGGTTATAGATGTCATACACTTGATATTAATCCAAACAATAAAACATAAAATCAAACATAAATTGAAATAGAAGATTTAAAATGTAGTATATGACCTAACATTAATAAGGAAAAAATATCATTTGTTATTGTCTACATCAAAGTAAAAACTTCGTCACAACTATATACTATTGAAGATTTTCAGAACCCCTTACTATAAATACTGTTCATTATCATAATAAAGGTGCAATAAATAACTTCTATCACTCTTATTTTTCATTAATATCAGTTTTCAATCATAGTAATTGTTGAAACTTCTTGAAATAATAGTAAAAATCTCTTTGTAACCTTGTTAAAAAGTATAATCATTGCACAAAATAATACCCTGCTAAATCATAGTCATAACATTGTGGCAAGTGGTTATTGGGTGGTCGAAAAGGCGAATACACTAATCCAGAAATGGAGTCCATCTTTGCATGCCATCCACGTTGCCTTTCATATTCCATTGCCAAATTTACACATACATTGAATATAAATTTTCCTTTTTACACCTATATTACAAAATAATATTAAAAATAATTAAATTCTAACCAGAACATTCTATTTTATTATAAGTAGAAGCTAGTATTATTTAGATCGACTTTGCTCACTTCAACCCAAAAAAAAAATTAAAAAAAAAGAATGTTAATAATATCTTCAATCTCTACCAATTTCATCAAGAAATCAATCCCATGTCTTAGGTCCATTTTTACTTTCCTTTCATGCCAAAAATCACCGCCGGAGATCATGGCGCCGCCACAGTTAACAAATGTTTCAGAGTTTAATACAATTCCTCCGGAGAAGCCCTCGGATCCACCGCCTCTCTCACCAGGGCCGAGCCCGGGCCCGGAATTACCCGACCCGCCAAATCAGTCTCCACCGACGCCGGAAGGTCCACGGCCGCCGCTGCCTTCTCCTCCGGGAAAGCCGGAGGCTTTTCCACCAGCTGGGCCGGATAATATACCGCCGGAGCCGGGTCCGCCGAAGCCAACAGAACCGGATATTCCGCCTTCGATTATGGGCTCCGATGGGCTCCTTTTTTACTAGGAAGGCAAGATAAATGTGTGAATAGAATGTAATGGGTAAAATAGTAGAAAGTTTGGGTAATAATTTTGGGTGTGCAAGTGGTGAGAGTGTATATTTTGTGACCATGTAGGTAAACTTGTAGATATGATTTTCTCCCTCTTTTTATTATCGTTTTTTCAAACTTTGCATGGTTTGTACTTTTTTTTTTTTTGAGGGGATACAATTAATGTATTCAATTCGTAATATCAATACATTAAATCAATAATATTCGAAATCAATAATTAAAAAAAAAAAATATCTGATTAAGCTATAATACAGTAGAAAATCTAATCAAATTACTATTCAGTAGAATAATATACTCCACACGCATTCGGCGAGAATCGAACTCATGACCATTGGGTCATGAGACCTCCCCTAACAACAAGAGCATATATATATATATGTAATAGAAAAAAATATATATATATATATGTAATAGAAAAAATCCATTGATACCGAACAACAAGGAGCAAATATAAGACAAAAAAATAAATAACTAGGACAAAATTAGTAACGTAGACGGTAAAAATTTGAAAAAGAGAGTTAAAAAGAATACCAGCATTGAAATTATTTAAAAAGAATAAAAGGGCATTTGAGATATGCCACGACGTAACTTTGGGTTTTCTATCCAGAAGGAAAGAGTAACACAATGATTTGTTATTATTTTTACGGAAAAATGACATTTGATAGAGTCTTGCATGCAAAAATTTGATATGGATCAAAGAAGGAAAGAGTAACACAATGATTTGTTGTTATTTTTACGGAAAAATAACTTTGAAAAATGGCCTTTGATAGAGTCTTGCATGCAAAAATTTGATACGGATCAAAAGTGTTTGCAAAGTTCGTACTTGTGGTGAGTAGATATTGTAAATTTAGTTGTAACTTCTCTTTTTTTTTTTTTTTGTCTTTCCCTCCTCTTTGATGAATAACAACAATTTAAAATATTGGAGTCACTAATATGAAAATATATATTTTTCGAAATTTGGATGATTATTATTTTATTATACATTTTGAGTTGACTCATAATTATAAAGATACTTTCTTACACGATCCTGTTTTCGGTAGCCATGACGAACTTAAAAGGCGTTAAAGTGAATATTCCAAATAACTAAATGAGAGAAGTAAACGACGACGTTTAAACTGTAAGAGTGACGCCTATCTCGTGGATAATCTGCAATCTCCCAGTAATCAAAACTTGTGGCAGTGGGAAAGTCCCAGTTGCTGCTACAAATACAGTCACGTTTCGATCAACCCCATTTCTCCATCAACAAGACCATGTAAATGTACTTAAATTTCAAAAACTCATTGCGAAAATCATTCAATTTTCAGGGAAAAGAAGGAAAAAAAAAAAAAAAAAAAGACATTCTTTGCTCAATTTCCCTTTATAATCTTTCTGGGCTCGCTGAATTCCCCATTCAATGCCTTCTTCTCTATTAATCTCTGCTGAAAATCTCAAATTCATTAACGGGTCCGATTTTCTCCCCTCTTTCCCAAACAAAACCCTCCTTAAATACCCAAAATACGCAAGAACAATCTCGCTAATACCCAAATGCAGTTTATCAGCATCATCAAGGCCCATTTCTCAGCCAAGATTCATACAGCATAAAAAGGAGGCATTCTGGTTTTACAGATTCTTGTCAATAGTTTATGACCATGTGATAAATCCAGGGCACTGGACTGAAGATATGAGGGATGATGCTCTTGAGCCTGCAGATTTGTACAGTAGGAATTTAACGGTGGTTGATGTGGGTGGGGGGACAGGGTTTACTACTTTAGGGATCGTGAAGCATGTTAATGCCAAGAATGTGACGATTCTTGATCAGTCTCCACACCAGCTTGCGAAGGCTAAGAAGAAGGTGGAGTTAAAGGAATGTAAGATTGTTGAAGGAGATGCTGAGGATCTTCCCTTTCCTGCTGATTATGCTGATAGATATATCTCTGCTGGAAGGTGAATTTATGCTTGGAGCTATTTTGATCGTGTTTTGTTTTCGTATGGAAATGGAAATGCAGTGCGAATTTGTTTGAAAATGTTGAGTAGGATAAGTATTCACGTGGAAATCTGTTAATTTTTTTATTTTTTTATGCATATGTTTGAAAGTATTTGTGTGTTTTAGTTGTTTCGGATGATAGGAGATGTTTAATGTCAAATGTAACTTTGTTTTGATGAAATAAATTAGTTTCTTTTAATGAAAAATAGATAAAGAAATGATTTTTGGTTTTCAATATTGAAGCATAAAACAAACGGGTTCCCACTGCTTTTATCTTCGTTTTGTTGTTCTTAGGGTTTCTGTTGGAGATTTAGGATTATTTATTTTTTCTGGGTTGAATTTTTTGTTTTTGAGCTTATGGTTGTGTCTTCATAGGCAAAAGGTTCCCTCTCCCTAGTTCACTTGTGGTGTTAGACATGTACTTACATGAACACGTCTTGGCCTAATTGCATAAATACCTCTTGTGGTTTGGAAAGTTACAATTAACCTTCCTTGTTGTTAGTTTAGATATTTATGGGGGTCTATATAATATTAGAATTAGACCCCTGAAAACTTAAGTGTGTTAAGTCAAACGTGATGTACTTGGAAAATTTCAGTCAATATGTTTGAATCCCATATGGGTACAGGGCATGAGTAGTGGCCTTTTTATATGGTTTTAAACAATTTTCATCTCTTGAGTAAACTTTTGGTGTGAGATAGGCCAAGATTCATTTTCAAGTTAGACTCATTCTTGATGTTGGACACTCATTGATATTGGCACATCCATTTCATGTTATTCCATGTTTGAGATGTTCAGCCCTGGCCGTTGAGGGTTGTGTTGGAATTGCACATTGGTAAAGGAAATAAGTAATGAACTCTTATATGGTCTCGGATCACCATCTCTGGAGCTAGTTTTTTGAGCAAGTTAGGCTCAACTCCATTTCCGACAAATATCTCCAATTTTCATTTTTAAGGGGTTTAACTGTATCTTACATAAGTTTTGTTGAGTTTTAAATAAGTTGAAGTAATGTTGTGGGTACTAATGTACTTTCTCAGACTACAAGGGATAATTACGTAATTTCCCCCTATCTTATTGATGGCATGATTCTAATATGATGTTATGATTATGGTCCTGCAGCATCGAGTATTGGCCGGATCCACAGCGTGGTATTAAGGAAGCATACAGAGTACTAAGAATAGGAGGAAAAGCCTCCATTATTGGCCCCGTGCACCCAACATTTTGGCTTTCTCGATTCTTTGCAGACATGTGGATGCTTTTTCCGAAGGAAGAAGAGTATATTGAATGGTTTAAAAAGGCTGGTTTCAAAGATGTTAAACTGAAGAGGATTGGTCCGAAATGGTACCGTGGTGTTCGTCGTCATGGCTTGATCATGGGCTGCTC
>JACFYI010001436.1:1071268-1129712 GCA_014898755.1 Handroanthus guayacan | reverse complement strand
AATAGGGGATCTCATCCCATTCAAAAACATCACAATCCAAATATCTTTCAATTTTCACACTTTTTATTACTCAAAAAACTCCCATTCAAAATTTAATATAATACTAAATTCCGAGTCAATTTCTCGTGTTACTGTTGGAAGGTCCCCTATTGCCCCATGTCTCATTCCCCATTCTACATAAAGGCCAGCAAGGATTGAGCTATACTCAACTCTCTCTCTCCCCCCACGCAAAACACACACAAGTTGCATATTGTCCCCTTTTGAACCTTTCCACCTTAAGAAGATTAACCTAATGGCAGATATTCTTAATGAAGAACAAATTGTTGAGTTCCAAGAAGCCTTCAGTCTCTTTGACAAAGATGGAGATGGTTAGTTTTACTTCTTGCTCTTTGTGATTTTCTTCTCTAAAATTTTTATTTTTTTATTTTTTTTAATTTTTAACTTTATATTTTTTCATTTCCCACAATATTCTGAACAATTTCTTGATTAAAATAAAACTTCAGGCTGCATTACAATTGAAGAATTGGCTACAGTTATAAGGTCTTTGGATCAAAATCCGACTGAGGAAGAGCTTCAAGATATGATCAACGAAGTTGATTCTGATGGAAATGGCACCATTGAGTTTGCTGAATTCTTGAATCTCATGGCCAAGAAAATGAAGGTACATGGCTTAAAATTTCAGTAGTTATATGATAATTAAAGAACATAATTGTTCCCATGCAAGTATATTAATGATTTTTCATTACATCAATATTGGTTTTCTTTATTTTTTTTTATTCTTTATTTAGGTATAAATGGCACTTCTTTATCAGATTTATTCGTTTTGACACATTATTTTATAAATTACTTGTAGTCCACCCTTCGGGACACTTTGTTTCGTAAGTAGATTTTTCAGACAAAATATGTAAGTGGAGAACAGAAAAATGGCTTTTTTGTGCTTAATTTATCAAAAATATTCTCGTTACTTATTCTCTCTCTTTGTTTTCAAAAATTTGTTGATCTGAAAAAAATAAAAAAAATGACAGGAATGTTCTTGTCAAAAACTTATATGATTTCTTCAAGTGTAAGATTTTTTTGCCTGGAAATCCATTTGGGGCACTCTTCGGCTCTATATTTCGTTTGAAAATACACTTGATGGTGTGAAGTATTTTTTACTCTTTTTTGGGAGGTAATTTGCTAAGTCGAATAAATTTGAAGGAATGAAGTGTCATTTGCTCTTTAAAAAAAACAAAAAAAAAAGGTTCGGTTTTGTATGTTTTTGTGTTGCATTTAGTGACTTATCAGATGTGATGGGATTATTTTATCAGGAAACTGATGCAGAGGAGGAGCTTAAAGAAGCTTTCAAAGTGTTTGATAAAGATCAGAATGGTTACATATCAGCTACTGAGGTGAGTTGGCCTAAAATACTTAAATAATTGTTAGCTATTTCCAAAATTATTTAATAAGGAGTCTAATCTCATAAATTCAAAAAAAAAAAAAAAGAAAAAGAAAAAGAAACAAACCCTTGTATATTTAATAATATATAAATATAGACTGATTAAAGAATTAATTTTTTTGTTAAACACTATGTATTCTTCTTGCCCTATAGTATAATGTACTTGGAGAGGTACTGTATGTACTGTTATTTGACCAAATCAAATAATAATTAAAATAAATAAATAAATGAGAAATCAAAAAATCATTATTTTAAATATAAAGAAATTGGACTTTAGAAGTGTCTTAAGTCAGTTTTCACATGTAAATTGACCTGTCAAATTCTCTGTAATAAAACTTATTTTATTTCTACTTATTTTATAAGTTGCTTCTCTGTTTACACATCTCTAATGCAATGAACTTTAACTATGTTCATATAAGTTTTTTGACAATTTTTTTTCTATTTTATTAATGTTTTCAAATCTTAAAATGATGGGTTGTGATCCTCTGCAGCTGCGGCACGTGATGATCAATCTTGGCGAAAAATTAACAGATGAAGAAGTAGAACAGATGATCAGAGAGGCTGATTTGGATGGTGATGGACAAGTTAATTATGATGAATTTGTGAAGATGATGATGACTATTGGATAGAAGATCACTGGCCTTTTCTTTTCTTTTTTTATTATTAATTATTATTATTATTTGTTTTTTTGTTATCTCAGAAAGTTTGGTTATGTTCCATTTATTTCATTATTGTTGTTGTTAGCATATCTTGTTTCAATGCAATTTATTTTTTAGAAAATTTTCAGGATCATTATTTTTATTATTGTATTCTTTAATCTTTAATTCAAGTGGAAAATGTCATTGATTAAGTAGATGCTTTTTTCAAAAGTCAAATATTTCCCTAACTTCTTGAGGTTCATACACAAGTATATTTGATATTGTTAAAATATTATTTTGCAGAAGAATCTCCAAGATTCTCTCTTTTCCTCAAAATAAAATGTAGTTAGTTAAAGTCTAACATCATAGTAAGGCATCCAAAAGATTTCCTCTTACCTTGATGTATTCCCACAAAAGTCATAGGTTAGAATTTGCATGCAGTAGTAGGTTGTTAACCAGTCACTTGCATGGTGAAATGACTTATTAGCACTTGGTAGGATCTTAATGACAGTTTTTAATTATGTTTCAAATTAGACATTTCTTGACTATGGAAATTTCTGCCATGGAATGACTCATTAGCATTTGATAAGATACTATGACAGGTTTGTCCTTTGAACAATAGCTATGTTTTGCATGGGACATTACAAGGGTAGGGATTACTACATTGGAACAACCTTTTAGCACGTTGGTAGGATCGTGATTACAGTATCGCCACTTTGATAGTGGCCGTGTTCCAATTCTATATGTTTCACAATGGTGGGAATTTTTTTGTTGGGATTATATTTTGGGAGGATTTTGATGACAGGTTCGCCCTTTAGGAATAGCTATGTTTCAAATCTGACATTCCACAACGGTGGGAATTCTTGTGATCATGACCAACGAGGGTTGCTAAGCTGATCGCTGTTGTATGCTTTTTCTTCAATAAAACGTAAAAGAGGAAAAGTTCGACCCCACAAAGTTGAACTTAATTCTATCTTGCTAGGATCAAAACTTCTTCCACCTTGTCATTTTCCTTCAAGACATATGTTTTTCCTCAAACAAAACTTCAAGTTCAAGCCACACAAAGTTATGACATATACACTCAAATGTCAAACAATGTTTCAATATCATAGTATACGAAAAAAGATACATCATCTTACAACACTGGCATCCATTGCCACCTTAAAACAACCTCTTTCTTTCTCCAAGCATTCAAGAATTCCCCAAATTGCAAAATGAACAAAAAAACAAAACAAAAAGCAAATCAACCAACTTATAACTCTCTGTCAATATTTTCCCCTAAAAAACGACGAAAAACCGAACCTGAGAACAATCATGCAAAAAAAGCCCAAGAAAAGCTGTTTTTTGGCTAACTTACGGCTGCAGTGCAACAAATGCAAGTAGTGAAAAGTGAAGATCTTGGCTTTCTCTTTCCATTTCCTTTTGGTGAAATTATATCACAATCTTCATCAAGATTCCCCTGTTTTTCTTTTGCAACTGTCCTTAAACTCTCAGAATGGCTTCTTTCCATTCTGATTGTCTTCTCTTCAACTTCAACTGTCTCATAGTGTAATGATTTCCCTACATATTCAGTCTGAACACTCCTATTCTGAAACCTCATACCTGAACAGCTTGAAAAGCTTCTCATTGGAGGCCTGTCCTGATACAACAATGGTGTTTGATCTGATTCTTGTGACTTGGAATCAAACGGAATGCCAAAATCAAAGCTCGGAGATTTTTTCAGCTCAACTTGATGACCCTTATAGCTTAGATTCGATTCTACCCCAAACTTTTCTTTGCTTTCGTTTCCCTTAGATTCACTTTCGTCCAATATTGGCCGAGTTTCACCTTCTGCAAGCTCAAACTCAGTAACTTTTTCGATTTCCAATAAAGATTGTGATTGTGTAGTACATTCCTCGACGATACTCGTTTCACTTTCACTATTTTCAACTGTTGGCTTCTCTTCCTCTTGATTTTGAGCCATCCATATCGATTGGACTAATTCAACTCCATTTAAGACTTCAGTTACCTCATTAATATCCTTAAGTTCTTCAGAAGGGTTAGATTCAAGAAATTTACTCGAGCCAATCTGATCTATATCATCGTTTTCCTTAGCCTCATCGTCAAGAAGAACCTTCTCCAGATCATAGCTCATATTATCCTTGTTAACTAACTCATTCATCATCAGTTTCTCTTCATCAAGAGGTGAAAACTCGTCTTGTTTTTCGTTTTCTGCTGCAGATAAATTTTTCAAACTATGCATTGCAAGATCGTTGTGAGTATCATACGACTTATCCTGCTCGTCCTGAGGAGGATCCTCACCTAGCTTTTCATCATTTTCTTTCACTGGCTTACTTTGATCTTCTTGTGGTTCTGAAGCAATACCAACACGTTCTTGAGGTAAAGGGCTCATCGACATGGAGTTTGCTTCCAAATTAAACTCACTTATCTGTTTCTCCTCTGTTTATGTTTTGGGGCATCCTTTATAAGTCACGTTCTATCACAGTATTAGTCTTAAAAAAAAGAAAAAGTACAGAACAAACCGTTTAAGGTGCATGGTTGATCATGGACATCACTGTTGAGCTTTGACGCTCCTTTCTCCAAGTCCAACTCTTTTTGGTTGCTCGAATCGTCATCTAAAGAAGTTGTCAGAGTTCCATAATCCTCATTAACAGATCCATTTGGTTCCTCTGCAGATAACTCTAAATATTCGAGATATCTCAAAACAATGTATAGGAAAAACACTAATTGGATACTATAACAATAAAAAGTTAGAATTTACTAACCCTTTTCATCAGATGTTAGTTCTTGAATAGGACAACCTTTATCAGCTTCAGCTTCTTGAGAATCTGATTGTTCAGCTTTTTCTTGAACATCTTTAGTTTCATTTTCTTGAATTAGTATCTTGTTTTCTTCTTTCAAACCATCAGACGAACTAATTTCTTGTACTTTCTCAGTCGCCCCATTCCCATTTCTCTCTTCTGCTGCAAAACGAAAAACACAAGATCAAGAACCTCAATTTGCCAAAAAATATCATAAGTTCAAAAGATACGATATATGATCATACCTAGGATCCCTGATGTGTTCTGATTTCCCATCTCTTTTCGCATATTAAACCGTACTATTCCTGCAACATTTTCGACCGAAAGATTTGAGCATAAGTATACAAACTAAATTCAATTCAAATCCAAATTTCACTATACCATGATGATGTTAAGAGATTTTTCAAGTTGAAAACTTCTATTATGTTTGCTTAAAGAATAAGTCTTTTTAGGCTTGTTTTGTGCCACTTATGAGCCTAAGTTTCTACACATTTGAAGTACAAAAAAGGCTTATTTGGATCCCTTTTTCATTGCTGCAATGTTTTCTTTATCCATATTCTGCAATGATGAATTTTAGTTAAATTATATAAAGTTTCATATGAGGGGTGGCTGAAGAATTTATATGATAATGTTTTTTTGGCCCCGGACAACTGTGAGTTTGAAGCTTTAATTTTCTTTTGATGGGAGGAATATGTTATGTGTGCTCATCTGGCCAGGCACATACTATGAGAAGTTTAGCCAAGCAAAGAATTTGGTTAAAACCTAGTAAATAGTTGAGTTTCAATTTCGGTTGTTCCATCTTTGGGAAGCAAATTTATTTGTCATTGTTGTTTTAGTATCTTGTTTTTTGGTCTAGATCGAACAAGAGTTACCCGCATATTAAGATAGTAACTTCTGATTCATAATCCTAGAGTCGTGGGCCTGGGAATTCGAAGGTCGTGAAGCCAGGTAGTTGGTTCGTAATGCACGACGTAAGAAAGTCCTAGTCCCTGGTGCATTTATTGTTTTAATTTTCTTAAAATCTTATATTGATTTGTGTTTCCAGCATGAGTTTCATATAAAGTGTAAAGATCATGTGTAGTGCATGGTTGAGAATGAGATTGTGATTCAAGGCATCTTTTTTTTTTTTTTTTTTTGTGGGGTTTGTTTTCTCTACACTATAAGTGTAAGCTATTGTACTAAAGTCGAACCATTTATATAATCTTCCCCTTATCCCATTTATTGATGCTTATTTGGTTTTAAGACTATGTATACTTAGAGCCTGCCCTAATAGAACTTGTGACATAACATCCAAATTACTTACATGAGTTAAATGAGTAAAGTGGTTTTAGGCATATAGGTAAGGACCGCAAAGGGAATTTAAGTGATTATTGTACTTAGAACATTTCCAAATTACAAAAAGAATGTGACGATGACATCACATATCCAAAATAAAAAAGAAAAAAAAATGAATATGATACATTACATGGATGAGGAGATGGAATCTGAACTTGTGTATGAGTGAATACAGTGAAAATTTTTAATTAAATATTTTAATAAGGTAAAAAGGAATATGAAACAATTGCTAACGAAGTTTTATTGCATTAAAATTGCGCTTTAGACTCTCCATTGTCTGTGCCCAAAATGCGACATTTACGCTTGAAAACATGCTTTTAGTCAATTACTTATTTCATTCACATGATTTCGTCAAACAATTCTCCATTATGAGGAATGGCCTAATTGCATCAGGACCATCCTATTCATAACACTAGAGAAAGGCTAATTAAATTATGGAGCATCTTATAATGTTATTAAACCTTAGAACACAACATTAGTGAATGTAATGATTATAGGCATTTTTTGGAAATTCTTTTGAACATACATCTTTATCAAGTCCAGGCATTGGTGGAACCACAAATTATAGTGCCAATAAAGCTTTGGAAATTGTGGGACTATTCATAAGTTTTTCTTGGTGTTAAAGTTTGGAGTGTCTTAAAACGAATCATAAATATTTAATACCTTTGGGTTTATTATAGCTTTTTGCCTACTTGAACGTGACTATATTGAACTTTGATTCCTCCTTTATCAAATAATTTAGAGTAGATTTTCTTATTAAAATGGAAAAAGGAAAATGTGGTCCTTCTTCTGAGCCTTATTCTATTTGTTACGAATAGAATATGATTTTGAGAACATAAAATATTTTGAGATTTTGACCAAAATTTAGGCCAATATTTTGAGATTTTGACCAAAATTTAGGCCAATAGAATTTCACAGGGTTTCTTTGATCACGAGATCGTGAGCCTAAGAGGCTGGTTTGTTTGTACTTTTATTCAAAATTTTCAATTTATTAGCATGTTTAATTTTGCACCAAAGAGCCCATTTCGTTGTATTTTCGTTCAAATTTTCAATTTTTAACATTTCTAATATGTAAAATAGTAGTAAGTGGTTTTTGTTGTAGAATGAAAATAATTTTGAATAATTTGTTTGGACATATTGAGTTGTGTACATATATAATTGAAATATTAAGTTTATATGTTTTTTGTTTTTAGAAATTAAGTTCATAATATTCTACACTCACACATCATGTTTCTTGAAAATATGTTTCTTTTTCAATTATCTTCTAATGATGAATGTACGCTTGCATCAAATCTCATTCGAATTAGATTGATACGATAATAAATAGCATTATAAAAAAATTTAAAACAAAAATAAATAGTATTTTTGGTGATATCGTAGACAAATAAATCATTTTCAAATTTCAAATAGTTAAAAATTTTAAAAGCAATCCACCTTTCCATTGCATAATTATACGATATAAATTGCTTTAATTCTCAAAAGTACTTATTGTGGAGAAACTCACATGCTAATTAAGCCACATTATCAACACCCAACAAGCAAATATATACAATGTGCACAGTAAGTGCACAACCATTTCTAGCATTATGTTACAGATTTATGACACAATAGATAACATACACACACAAACCGTGCACGACAAGCGCACGATTTTTGAGTTGTCTTTGCAGCATTACAGATTCGCACGTTATTATTGACCTAAGGAGATTTTTTCGGCAAATTTGATGAAATCACACAAATGATAAGATTGGGAGGTACGACGTTTCCGCCAAGCATAGACATGAAGATAACGATTTCAAGCTGCAACAGGTTGAGGCACTCGCCCATTCTCAGATGGAGCCACACTATCGTAATATTCGACCAACACTTTCCAGCCGCCAGGGCACATAAAACCATCGGGAGGGTTTTCCCCGTTCTTTGCTAGGGTTCGCATCTGGAAAGACAAAAGTAGTGAATAAAGAATAAGGAAAAAAAGTTGCATAATAGTAATGTTACAATACACTAAATAGAAGCATTACGTAGAATTTTTTTCCTGACTAAGTTCTAACTTATTTTCTTCAATCTTTGTTGCAATCCTATTCATGGTTTAGATAGAATGTCCACTTAGAGGGCGTTTGGGTGAGCTCGTATGCTCTTCAAAACATCTTTTAAGACACTAGAGAGCTTATTAGACGATTGAAAGTGTCTGGTAATTTTATTTTAGAAAAAGCTTACAGACTCTAGCAATGAGATGTAATAAGCTCCTTCAACAAAGACTCTACTGTTAAAACCTTAACACGCTCCAAAGTTACCATTACTCCCATTTTATAAGCTCTAAAATCTTATTTTATCCAGACATTTTAAAAATTAATCTCAAGATAAGATGTAACATCTTTCAAAAAACGTCTTATAAGGTGTACGAACTAATAAAATACTTCAAATAAACTTATCCAAACAGCCATGTATTGGTTTTCACTTTCTAATGAAAGGAGGTACCTTGGTGCCAGATATGAACAGAAAATCTTGAGCCCTTGATGGATCAAAGAATGCCATTTTACTCTGAGTCTTGTCATATGCAGCCACCTGAAATAATTCATAGCACCTTATTAAAGTTCATGATTATTTTTTCGATCATCTTTATGAAAAATTCCATTTGTGGACAAATTCGAGGATTGTTCGTTTACCTTGAAAGGCAAGATGTTCAGGCGCTCCAGCCCAGGGGCCATGCTTAGAACCTTCTTCCCATGATCAGCATCATACAAATCTCGTTTCTCAATCGGATGGCCCATACCGGCTGGATCACGACCTACTATATAGAAGTTTGCACCCGCATTAATCCTAGCTTTGGCGTGCCATTGTACTTCAGTTGGGCCGGCGTAGTGCATCGGAGATGGAAATATAGAGACAACTGTAGTCTCGGGATCAAGAACGCCATCTTCAAGCACCTGAAGGAACGAGCAAATAAATATTTCACATTAGCATGGTGAATTCCGGAAAAATGAGCTGCAGTTCTAATTATTGTATATAAGGAAAAAATATTTTCATGTGAACTATTAACGTTTTTACACTTTTCTGTCACATTTTTTTCACCTAGGCTATGCATTTTCCCCACTTAGCCATCTTTGAGCATTCCCAACAAAATATTCCACTAAGATTCCGTTATGTGACCTGGACATCTTTTTTAGGGTGTTTACACCAGTAAAAGGGCGAGAAGAACCCTAATCTCAAGAACAAGATCAAGTCCAACTTTTCCCAGCCGTAAATGGTGAAGCATCTCAAAAACTAGACGTACATGTCACTTGACGGAATCTCAATGGAATATTTCACTGGAATTGCTCAATATAAATGTTTGAACCGATGCGAATGGTGAAAGCTGAGTAACCTTCTCATGCTGCTTCATTCGCCAACTAAGTGGCACATCATCTGCTTTCGTGTATCCTCCCAAAGGATGAAGCAAGAGAACAGGGTTCTTATACCCCATCTCAAGAAGCCTACGCCGTGTGTCAGTCATCAACAGAGCATGACCATTGTGCACCGGATTTCTCAGCTGGAACGCGAACACTGCATCCGCATTGCGTCTCTCAAACTCCTCCCGCAGTTGTGCAGGAGAAAGCCGGAAGCGATCGAGGCCATCTTTGTACTGGACTGGATTTATGACCTCTAAATCACCACCGACGAGCCAGTTTCCACCAGGGGTAATAGCTTCCTCAACATAGGGTAGACCCGGTGCTATCGTGCCCCAAGTTCTTGCTATTCGCTCTTCTTTATTGTGTTTGTAAATCTCAATGCTGTAAGTATGATTCGGTATAAAAGAGAACGTTAGTATTCTGAATCTGCGGTTGTCGTATACGTCAAGAATCAAGATATAAGAAAATAGAAGCAAAACCGAACAACAGCCAAAACATCGAACTAATTCTTCATAAGATGATGCAATTTTTTCCAACCATAAGCATGAAGAAGTATTATTTCTCCATAAACGCATGATGATGTACGCAGAATTGTTTCATACAAATCTCATATTTTCGGGAAACTAAATATTGTCGTTCTTGTTTGATGCTCAACTGTGTAAAAGAGTAACTAAAAAAAGCATTATTACTCTGTGATAAAAAGGAAGTGGGATGAAATTTATTTATCGATGCTCTTATTTTCTGTAAATGATCTACATCAAAATACAGCATTAATGATCACTAGAAATAAGTCTAGGGGTGTCAATTCGGGTCGGGTTGATGTCTGGATATAATACAAAAAATCTTAACCTAAACCCAACCTGACCTGATACTCAACTTGAAATACTCAACCCTAACTTGACCTACTTGGGTTCGGATTGGATTCGAGTTGACCTGAATTTCAATCAGGTCATCCAACAATCCAACCAACCCAACTTAACCTTTAAAACCCAAACCGATCTCAATCATTATATTCATTTTCTTTTCAAACCCGATCCAACCCGAATTACATAAAAAATTTACAAAATTTAAGAAAACTACAAGTCAATAAATAACTAACAAACACATTTTAAACCAATAAATTACAATCCAAATTACATATGAATAAACCGTAATGTTAAGAGTTGAACATAAATATAAACACATAACATAAGAGGAAGAGATGAAAAGTGAAAAGTTAGGGTTTTATTTTTCAATCAAAGTATTTGGTGGGTTAGGTTGGATCTGGGTCACGGGTAACCTGATTTCATATTTCAGGTTATTGGGTTGACCTGACCTGATTTTATTTTTTCAAGTTATTAATCGGATCAGTCTAATTAAACCTGAACCCGAAAACCCCAAACCCAAACCTTATTTTTTTTCGGATATGTCGTGTTCCGGTTATGGAATTGGGTTGAATTTTGACACCCCTAGAAATAACTGACTACAAGCATATTACATGCAAATATTGCATATATCACCGAAATAAATCACTTCAATTATTTAACACGAAATAATCAATATTTAATCAATATTGCTGAAGATAACTATGCAAATATCTTTATTTTGAGTACTCTTATTACACGAGATATCCTTACTTTGAGACGGCATGATCTCAAAATCGGAAAGAAGGCTGTAATTATATATATATATATATATAAAAGGACAAAATTTTGAGTGTACCTCCACCAGACATCTTTAATTGCTCCAGCGGAGCAACCATCAATCAACTAAGACAGCAAGGACGCAGGAAAAAACATAAAAAAATCTATGTAATGCTTCCAAAAGAAACAGAATAATACGAAAACTCTAAAATACTAGACCAAGTATGGACGTGTGACATCATGGAAAAAATGTCTTAACAACTCCTAAAATGTAAAAGATTATTTTATACAACCAACAACTAATCTCAATTAATGCTAAAAAGCATAATAATGAATAGTTTTTTTAGCACTTTCGAGCTTTGTCCATAAGATAATGAGAATCTATAATTTCATTATGAACATATATATTTATATATGAATTTCAGCATTTTATATATAACATTATCATAAAAAGTTGCGGATTATCAATATTATATGTCCAATATGCTTGAATAACGATTACTACAGCAATATTATATGTCCAATATGCTTGAATAACAATTACTGCAGCAAAATTCATCCAAATACGTAACCAGAGAGTAAAATGACCAAAACACCCTTACTCATTTAAAATAGCAACCACGTCGTCCTTGTCATCGACAAGCGCCACGCTGGTAAACGACCCGAGCCGATTCTTCCGAGCATCGTCAATGGCAAGCACGATGGGCACGGACATATTCACAACCGACCCGTTTTCGAGTCGGAGAGAATTGAAATGAAGTGTTTGGAGAAACTCTGACTCTCTCATGAATCCCTTCAATGGGCTGGCCCAGCCCTCGCTGAGCACGTGAACCCATTGAAGACCAATTCTGGAGAGCGTGATCTTTGGCAGGTTCAAAGCCTGCTTCAATTTTGAATCTTTCTCGGACTCTTGAACGAAGAGCTCCACGAGTTTTCCGCCATCAGGGTCAATTAGGGAAGCGGAAATCCGGGTGGCGGATCGGGTTCTCGGAGTGGGTTGGCGGCGGAAGGAGAGGTTGAGGGGCGGGGTGAAATGTGTTTTTGGTAATCTTGGGAAAGAATGAGAGTGTGGGTTGGAAGTTTTGAGGTAAAGAGAAGCCGTGGCTGCCATTTTCTTGGCTCCCTCTCTATCTCAGTCCTATTTCTTCCGTGTGACAGTTTTATGGGGGAATAACAAATCAAAGTGGTGAAGGGTATTGTTGGAAAAGAACAACTTATTGAGGGCTATTTTCGGAAATACAACTAAAAAAAAATGGGTGTTCTGGGATACAGCAGGGGTAATTTGGGACTAGTGGGTTGAGGGAAAGGGTACTTTTGGTAATTCAGTGTGTTGTAAAGTGGAGAATGTAAAGTTGGTGGATACTGACGTGAATTTTTGGATGGATTAAGGGATGTTGAAATTTATAATTTTGAAGTGGGGAAGAAAAAGGGTTGGGGGGATGAATCCGGACACTTTTACATATGGTAAGTGCTTAATTGATTTATTAATTGTTGTGAAATCTTTAGGGATGGGCACTCTATTTTCCACAAATGTCCATCCGTTATAAAGGAAGTGAATAAGAAAATCTCCATGCGATATGGTAAGCTGGCAAGATTTTTGAACTAACTCTTTGATTATCTTTTAAATTATTTCATTGTCACCTTTTACTATGAAAAGTATTGATTTAATAAATTTTATTTTCTTACAATAATTAGGGCATCTAACCTTTTTTCTCCGAGCATCAATTCTTAGTTCCTTTCCTTCCACTAACCTTTCAGAGTTGGATATTTTGTCTTATTGCTAAAATAATGAATGTATAGCAGTTGTGTTTCTCTTACGTATTTTTTTCTCTCTCTCTTTTTTTTTTATGTCTTTAGATAATTTTCATCAATATAACAGAAATAAAGATTTGGAGCGTAATATATTAGTTGAGTTATCGACCAATCATGTATCAATCTTTAATATGATGGACTCTATTGACTTTTTGTCTCGTAATTCATGAAATCATGGCTCTCATAGTTTTATGAAAAGCACCATGAATAATTTAAGAACTTCTTTCGATCATCTAAAAGCTCTTCCTTTTCCTTTGTCTTTTTCCCCCCTTTTTTTTATAGATGAGCACATATTATAAACCGATTAGCTATAAAATTATAAAAAATAGGAGATTCACCATCACAAAACATAAAATATAAGAAGGCTTTCAAATGTAACTACTTGACAGAATCACAAGTATCAGTCTATTTAATAGGGTATACGTCACACAGTTACAAATTTAAAGGTGTCAACAACTTTTGAGATTCAATGACATAGATTTTTTAACATCATTCAAGTCGTTTATTAAAAGAATTTTGCTTAGATAGTCACTATTTTGTATTTAAATCTTTGTAATATATACTTTTTTTAATTTATCAACACTATAATATTTATTCTTCGTTCTTGAATATGAGAACATACGATACTTGATTAAAAAAAATATATACACGGTCGAATTTTAATTTTATTTCATCGCTTTCAATTTTACTAATCACGCACTCTAACAAACACTTTCCACACCATGTTTCACTTGTTTTAGGTAAATAAATAAAGGACAAAAATGTCGATATACACACGAGAGACTCTGCAAATATCAAAAACAAGGGTGCCCAGATCATTTCAGTCAAATCTTGTGCCTGCCCAATTTGTCCCATTGTCTCTCTATGCTGTTCTATGTCTAACAAAAAATCTTTTTCCTCCGAATATTCAAACGACTAGACTATTATTACAAGAAAAGGATAAACATGTGCTAAATTTCCAAACTGAATGTGTCCAATATAATGGCCAGATTCATTGGTAGCAAAAGAAGTGATGATAACGACAAAATTTTCTTCCTTTATTAATAATTTAACAGAAATTAACACAGTAAAACGCAATTATAGCGGTCTTTAGTAGGATAATTTTAATGACCAAGACAATTGGCCGCTAGCGTCGTCAAAGGACATCAAAATAACTAGATTATTTTTGAGGTTGTCATCGTATGAAGTTGAATAGAAGTTTACACTAATGAAGATAAAAAGTCTTCTAAGTTCTAATTGAATAAGTCCAAGATATCATATTCTTATGATTTTAATAAAAAGATAAGATATTTTTGTTTTTCAATCAAATATAAATGAAGTTTTTATTTTAAGAATAGTTCAGATATGTCGCTTTCTGCTCGATCGAGTCGGTCTTAAGAGAATAATAAAAAAAGATGGAAATAAAAACAAGCTCTTTCCAGTCATCTAACACTACAAGAAAATATAGAATATATGAGTGACAAAAAAATTGAATGATTAGTTAAAAGTATCACTAAGATTATGTAAAAAGTGACAAAAAATTATATTTTGTCACCAAAAATAATTTTAGCAAACTTAATAGTGATTAAAAAGGATTTATATTGTCTTTATTGATAACTAGTGGGGACGTATATGAAAATATTGTTGCTAAATTGTAGTGACATGAATTTTTATGACTGTTAGATTATCATAGTTGTTTATAGTGAAATTTAAAATATTATTTTTTGTTACTACAGAGTTCTATAGTGACAATACTATAATTACTATCACATAAAACATATTATTAGTAATAAATGAAAGTTATTGTAATTTAATACCTATTACCTTGTACTGTTACGCAATTTTTCACCACTCATATTAAATTTTTTCATAGCGTAGTTGTTTTGTCTTCTGATATATCCATGATATCATTCACAAGCTTGAAAATAATTATAAATCATAAATTTAATTAAATTAAGTAAATGATTGGAATGGACCTCTAAGCCTATTAGGTTATCTCTAAAACTCTAGTTAATTACAAGTCATCGTAAGAACCAACAATAATTGGGAGATACTGATTCATCATGCAAGAATAGTCACTCTGAAACTCAAAAGAGCACAATAATTAATTGTGAATATTCACGTACATCCAACTATTTATAATCCCTAGATTGAATTTCACCACCTTATCATCGAAAAAAAGGAATAGTAATTTGTTATTTAATAACTTGTATATTATTTTGACTTGATTGTTTAAATAACTATTAACAGTTTCGGGAATTCCCTTTGTAAGGCTTGTCGGAAAACTTATTGTCCAAGTTGACTCATTGGCATTTGATGGGTATTTAAGGCAATATTCATCACCAAAAAAATTTAAAAGAAGAAGAAGAAGAAGAAAGAAAACGTATTACGAAATTTATATTTATATGTATTTAGTACTTCTTTTCTTTTTTTTTTTTGTTGATAAATTTGTATTTAGTACATATGCATCTTTAGGATCGAAATAAAAGATCAGCATTTTCTTACTTTCTTTGAACACAATAAGAGCTATAGTTTATTTTTTCTTGTTATCCAAATTATAAGAGGTGATTAAAATGTTTATACGTGACCAAAACAAATATTATGTACCAGAATTGCTCCAAATGTAATAAGACTATATTGCGGTAGTATAAAATTCACGATATTGTTGATAAGTTCTTGTTTTAGTGGCAAACTAGAAGTTTCATAAATAAGAATTTATGAGTTCAACTTCTATCAATGACGTGTGAGTTTTCTTTTATCAATGTAACATATGGTAACTTTAATTCTACTGTATAAAAATTTGGAAAAAAAACCCAACAATATTGTTAATTCTTAAATTTTACAAGTTGACCATTAATTTTACTAAATTATTGGATGGAGAAATTGTGCGAATCTAGAGAGAATAATTTGGAAGTTACATTGCTTTAGGGCTCATTTTCTTCTTTTCTACGAGTCAATTTATTGGCAATTACGAGGGAAGGACACTTCCTTGAGAGATGTCCAAAGGAGGTTATCATAATTATTTGGAAATGGATTTTTTTCGAATATTCCAAGGTTATCAAAGTATTTGGAGCTATTATCTATATATATATACACATGTATATATAACTTCGCATTTAAATTAAGGCGTTAGGGGTGTGCCCAGTGCAGTTTGAGCAGATTTTACTCATAATTTGGTAGGAATGTAGCTCATTGGATTCGTGACGATTTTAAGAAAGTACTAAGCATACAGAAACAATTTAATTTGTCTCTAAATGAATGTGCAAAGAATCAAATGTATGCAATCGATAAAACCGTAGTAAGAAACTCGAATTATGGGCTAGAGGGCTTACAAACTATTAAACTAAGCTAAAAGCTTTAATAATCTTTTATCTAAAATTTAATAATTTAAATATAATATATATATACACACATAAATAGTTTTATATTGCAGTTTATTGCAATATATAAATATAAAAAATCAAATTAGACCCAAAATTACGATGTTTGTTCTAATAAACCCAAGCCCAACTCATCCAACTTTAACCCGACACTGCGGTGTGATTTGTGTTATGGCGGTCGATTGGGGCGATTTGGCAATTCGTTTGAACATCCCTAATTTAAGTTATTCTTCTTATAATTGATTATAATATAAGTGTATATAAAATTTAATTATAATACATACTATTATTTATTATTGAACTTGTGAGAATGACGTGTGGGCATATTCATTTTTAAGAGGTCTCGAGATTCTAAATTTTAGGATAATCCAATTATTCGTACTAGTTTTGTCGTATACTTGATACATGTGTATAAAATAAAAGCAATACAATTTATATATTAAGATATAATTTACATTATGTGCATTTAATTATTAAAATATAATTATTATATCTTATATAATTAAATACATAACTTATATGAAAAAATTAATCAATTATGGTCCTATTGATGGTTACTAAAGTAAATTAAGATTAAGAATATTTTAGAGAAAACATAATAAGTCATACTATATAAAAATTCACACTTTATTAAAAAGTACAGATAATAAAATTAATATGAAATTCACCATACATATGAGAGTTGCGATAGTTAGTGTTTGAACTTTGAAGCCAAACACAATTTTCTTAATTAAAAAAAAAAAAGGGAATTCGCCCAAAATTATGTAAGTATAAAGAAAATGTTAGTAACAAAAAAGTGGTCACTAATTATATATTAAGTGAAAGAAAAGATTAGTGACAACGTGTTGAATGACGACAATAAACAAATGATCACTGATTGTATGTACTAAGTCACAAGATTAAGTCACTGAATACAAAAAATGGTCATTCTTTATTAAGTGACACAAAATCTATTTGTCAAAATAATATTTCTCACACATTTAATAGTTACAAAAGTTATGTTTAAATTGTCATAAATTACAATTAGTGATAAATGTATAATCACAATATTATTACAATAAATTTATCACAATTACACTGTTCACTTTTACCGTCACCAGGCTAACATTGTAGATGTGTCGCTAATTATCATCAATGACTACTTACAACATTAATAATTGTCACTATTACATTATATTAGGACAAAATAAAAAATTATTGTCATCTAAAATATATTATAATCACAAGATACATGTTATTTGTGACATTTTTTTTAAATCATCACTACATTTTTTATAATTTTCATATAACCAGTTTTATTTTCCTTTATAATTTTTATATAACTAGCTTTATCCCCCTTTATAATTCCCTTATAATTAGATTTGTTCTTATTTATAATTCCTGCATAACTAGCTTTTATCTTTTTTATAATTCCTTAATAACTAGTTTTGTTATGCTTTATAATTTACTTGTAACTTGCTTTATTCTCATTTATAATTAATTCAT
Organism: Handroanthus guayacan; assembly: GCA_014898755.1. Taxonomy (NCBI): domain Eukaryota; kingdom Viridiplantae; phylum Streptophyta; class Magnoliopsida; order Lamiales; family Bignoniaceae; genus Handroanthus; species Handroanthus guayacan. Next base: position 1,111,839 of record JACFYI010001436.1, on the reverse strand, counting down.
TTATAACTAGCTTCATTCTCCTTTATAATTCATTTATAACTAGCTTAGTTTTCATTTATAATTTTCATATAACTAGCTTCGCTTTCCTTTATAATTTCCACATACCTAACTTTTTTCTCCTTTATAATTCATTTATAACTAACTTTGTTTCCCTTCATAATTTCCATATAATAAGCTTTGTTTTCCTTTATAATTTTCATATAACTAGCTTTGTTCTCCTTTATAATTCCTTTATAACTAGCTTTGTTCTCCTTTATAATTTTCATATACCTAGCTTTTTATCCTTTATAATTCCTTTATAACTATTTTTGTTCTCCTTTATAATTCATTTATAGCTAGCTTTATTCTATTTTATAATTCCCTTATAAATAGATTTGTTCATCTTTTTATAATTCCATTAACTTTTTTCTCCTTTACAATTTCTTTGTAACTAGCTTGGTCCTCCCTTTACAATAATTAGCTTTGTTTTCCTTTATAATTTTCATATAACTAGATTTGATCTCCTTATAATCCATTTATAACTAGCTTTGTACTCCTTTAGAATTCCCATATAATTAGCTTAGTTCTCCTCTATAATTTCTTTATAACTTGCTTTGTTCTCCTTTATAATTAATTTCTAATTAGGCTTGTTCTCTTTTATCCTGATAATTAGATTTGTTCACCTTTTTATAATTCTCTTGTAACTAGTTTTTTTTTTTCCTCCCTTATAATCTCCTTTGTAATTAGTTTTATTTTCCTTTATAATACATTTATAACTAGCTTTGTTCTCCTTTATAATTTACTTATAACTAGTTTTGTTATCCTTTATAATTCCTTATAACTAACTTTATTCTTCATTGTAATTCATTTATAACTAGCTTTGTTTTCCTTTATAATTTCTATATAGCTAGCTTTGTTCTCCTTTATAATTTCCATATAACTAGCTTTGTTCTCATGTATAATTCATTTATAAATAGCTTTGCCCTCGTTTACAATTTTTATATAACTAGTTTTGTTCTCCTTTATAAGTATTTTATAACTAGTTTTGTTCTCATTTATAATTCATTTGTAACTGGCTTTGTTCTCCTTTATAATTCATTTATAATTGGCTTTGTTCTCCGTTACAATTTTCACATAATTAGCTTTGTTTTCTTTTATAATTTATATACAATTAGTTTTTTTCTCCTTTATAATTTTTCATAACTAGCTTTGTTTTTCTTTATAATTTCCATATAACTAGCTCTATTCTCCTTTATAATTCATTTATGAATAGCTCTGCTCTCCTTTATAATGTTCATATAACTAATTTTGTTCTCCTTTATAATTCTTTTATCATTAGTTTTGTTCTCCTTTATAATTCATTTTCAATTGGCTTTGTTCTTCTTTATAATTTATTTATATGTAGCTTTGTTTTCCTTTATAATTTCACATAATTTCCACATAACTAGCTTTGTTATTCTTTATAATTTTCATATAACTAGCTTTGTTCTCCTTTATAATCATTTATAACTAGCTTCGTTTTCCTTTATAATTTTCATATAACTAGCTTTGTTCTCTTTTACAATTTCCATATAACTAGCTTTGTTCTCTTTTATAATTCGTTTATAACTAGTTTTGTTTTCCTTTATAATTTTCACATAACTAGCTTTGTTTTTCTTTATAATTTCCATATAATTAGTTTGTCCTCCTTTACAATTTTCATATAACTAGCTTTCTTCTCCTTTATAATTCATTTATAGCTAGATTTATTTTTCTTTATAATTTTCATATAACTAGCTTTGTTCTCTTTTATAATTTTCATATAACTAACTTTTTTTTCCTTTATAATTTCCATGTAACTAGTTTCGTTAGCTAGCTTTGTTTCACTTTTTAATTAAATCATCACCACATTTTTTATCGCCAATATTATAATTTTCGGTAATGCATCTTTGTCTATACATGTCGAAGCCAGTGGTGTAATCCAAGGAGGCTACGGCCCACATAAATGTCGGCCCAACACTGTTGGGTCGTCTTTTAATTCTACAAGGAAGATTGGAAAAAAAAATGGGCCGCATATGGGCCTACAGTAATTTTCATTCGACCTTTTTTTTTTGTTTCCCTTCTTGAAGAAAAATGATTACTGACATCCAAATAATATATCAATACAGTAATAATAATTAAAGATTATAAGAAAAATTCTCAACAGCCTATTATTATAGTAGAAAAATTCACAATAGTTTATCATATAATAAAAGAAAACCTATAAATCAATAGAAATCGAATTCATAATTTGTATGTGATCTCGCAGCATTAAAAATTAAAGTTATTTGTGTTTTTTTCTTGAAAAGAAAAAAAAAATTCAATGAAGTATAATCATTTTGGGTTAACTGAGTTGACCTTCCTACCCATAGGGCCACAGTCATAAATTGTAACAGTAGTAGTTGGGAAAAATAATTAGCTAGCTTAATAACACTATGTACTATTAATGAATGAAATTAAATTCTATGCAGTAGCCAGCAGAAGAACAAACTTGTACCTAACCTAGTTTTTACCTAGGGAAATAATAACATGTTTATGCTACTAATTATTAATGGGCACATGTTGAGTGTATAATATATTGTCACATGATGTTTCATTATGGGAAGAATTAATTTCATCATCTTTTTATTTAAATAATTTAGCCAAACATTTTTTTTTTCCTTTTCATTTGGATACTTTTATTTTTCACATCATGCGGTTTCTATTCCAATCTTTGCTTAGGTAAAATGGCCATTATTCCCTTGGTTGTTACCAACATTATCTTAATATTCCACAACTCAATGTAGAATTAATCTTGATCATTATCTTAGAGGTGTTCGGTTAAACTTATTCAGAATATCTAACAAGTTTCTACATCTTATGAGATGTTTTTGAAACTTATAAAATGTTAATTTTATTTTAAAAATAAATTATTGCAGCATTTATATAAAATAAGATATTACAAATTATAAAATACTAGTTACTTATAATTAAGTTAGTTAAAATTGAGGGAGCATGTTAAAATTTTAAAGATTAGTTAGGAATTGTTTAATTTTCTCGAAAGAAATTTAAAATTCAAACATCTTATTCCGCAAGCTTGTAAACTCATCTGTAATGAAATTTTTAAACATCTCAAAAAATATTTTAAAAAGCTTATGAGTTCATCAAAATACCTCTTAAGTAATATGGACACCGTGAATCACTATTGTTTCTCTTAAGTTTCATGGAAAAAACATGAACATGCTACGACAAATTTTGATTTTACCTTGAGTTATTCTCCTACTTCCTAACTTTTTTCCTTTAATTATTCTTTAATTTACTTTTCTTCAAATCTAGACTAAGAATAAAGCTTTTATATTGAATATATCATATACACTTTCAATTAAATTTAACTCTTTTTATTAAAAAAAATTATTTATTTATTTATTTATTTATTATTATTATTATTATTATTATTATTATTAACTTTTATTTTATTTTATTATTATCATTATTATTATTTTTTTTTTTTTGTGGTGCTATCATTGAGTAGTAAGTATTAGTGGGCAGTAGATGGGATAATTGCATTGATTCCCTAACCATGCAGCCTATATATGCACTTGTGTATATTATTCCAACAACCAGCACGCCATAATGAGGTACTGAGGCAGAATGCAGAATTGTGCTCAATTGTACCTTTTGCTTTATAATTATTGTTATTTGTCCTTCTTTTCCACCCTCTTCTTATTTAATTTTAATAATTTTTTTTTTTTAAAAAAAGTCATGCTATTCCTGAATGAAATCGGAAGTCGTTTGACATGTATATGACACTATAAAAATATTCGTAGATCACATGATATTGTATGTTCTTGTCTTGGATGATATTTGTTTTCTTTCGCAATAACACATTAAAATATGTTCATTAGACTTCGAAATAAATAAGTTCAATAATTTTTGAAACACATATATTTCCAATTTTTTGAAACTAACGCATATTTTCAACCTTAAAAGCACCATGAACATAAAAAGGAAATTAAATGAAGCCAAAATTGCCCGTAATTTTTCAGAGCTATTGAGATGTCGTAGTTGATGTATTCCATGCACAAACGATTATTTTGATTGCATTTTATAAAATTCTTTATATAGCAAATATTTGGTAAATCTTGACAGATTACTTGCCATGACAACCTACTGACCTAGTATATGTATGTATGTTGTCTTTGATACTTTATTTAGTATATATAATATGTCGACAATAATCAAGAAATTGCTTAACTATTTGTAATTTTATGCACGCAAGTAACAAGTTACACATAGAATACTTGGTATTTTTGTATATATCATCCTAAGAGCATGTAATGTCCGAAAATTGTAATATTAGATTTTGTTAATGAGGTCACAAGAAACTCCAAAGTCCTTGCAAGAAAACAAATGTGGTCCATGCCCAAATTTTATTTTATTTTCACTTTTCTCCCCAATACTTTTATTTGTATCTCCTTTGAAAAGTAATGATTTGGTGCATTTATTGTGCAATGGAGTCTTTCGCCTTTTGATGCCACAACCCTCCAAGAAAAAAAGCTTTTTTCTCAATTAATGAATAGTGATGATGATGGTCCGTGGTCCATATGGTCCATGGCCTAATTAATATACTTAATTAAAGTCACTTCATTTAAAAACATTGAATGTGATTTATCCAAATCAGTGATCGTGACACACTCAATATATGTGGTGATTTTAATATTTAATATACAAAATTAATCATATTTATTTATTTTCATATGAAACAGATTTTCTCAAATTTAGATGTATTTGCTTGAATTTTTTTACATGGTGCAACACATTTGGGAAAAAATAGACCGTAAAATTATATAAAGAAATATAACATTAAAAATGGGAAATTAGAAAATAAAAATAATATTTGCCTATTATCTTTTTAAATATATTAATTTCAACGACTCGTCATGATTCACATCAAGTTAATTATTTTAAATGTCTTGCTCTCTGTATATGAATTTCTTAGAACATGACAATAACTAGTTGTGGTCCTAATCTTACAAACTATCGAACAAATTTAGAAAGCTGTTATCCATTCTGAAATTCTTGTTTTTCTTAGTCATTGCAAAGTTCTTTAGTTGTATCCAAGAAAATGACCTGACCTTAATCTTTATTGCAGTTCAGTTATAGTAACTAGTGCAAAAGCTTTTACATTTTCAATGGTTAAACTTATTATTATTTTTTTTTATGCGTCAAATTTACTATTAACTAATAGGATATAGATGCCGAAGAATTCCAGCTCTTTCTTTTTTTTTTTGGGCGGACTCGAATCCTCGGCTGATTGGATGTGATATAAATGTGTAACGCTCCGGGATCGCTTTGCATTCCGCCTCATGAACCGGGTCGTCACTCATGGTCGGATGGTTAAACTAAATCAGTAAAATACGGAAGCTAAAAGCTAAAAACATAAACATTTCATTTCATAATTTAAAACGTCAAACTTACAGGTCCAAATTTCAAGTACAATTACAAAATACATCTTGTTCGGACTATACAAAATGGGCCTATCAAAATTACATTAGTACAACCCGTACAATACTATATAGAATAGGCCAACAGATACAATTTCAATAGAGGGCCCCACAACCCGAAACGAGCTTCAGTATATCGGTTTGACTAAGGAACCTACAACATGATATGAAATCATGAGTTCACTGACCCAGTAAAACTCATGGCATAAGAATAAGAATGAGAGTACAACGGTGAGTGGAACAGTAAAGACAAGAATGTGATTCAGAAAACATTTCGGTACGGTCAACTCATTTCATTCGGTTCATTAACAGTGAAGAATAATCACATTCGAGTCAGATAAGACTGAATCAACAATTTTGGTAGATCTATCACCCTTATAACTTCAAACAGATTCATCCTTATCCCTCCGGTTTGCATCTCCGAGCCGTCACTCGAGGAGAGCCATTCAGTAAAGCACTGGTCGACTAACCACGTGCTTTAGGATAGGCAGTCGAAACCCTAAACTCCAGCGCTCGTCTAGTCTATTCAATGGTAGGGGATTTTCAGGGGTTCCAATAGTCAACCCAATGTTACCCGTATCAAATTCCCCTGTCAATCCCCAGGGTCCAACGGTAAACATTCATTCATTTCGGTTCGATTACGGTCAAATTAGTACAATCATTCAGTAAGTCAAATTGGCACAGTGTTGGATTGACTAAGAACGGCAATGAATCAGTTCGATATCTAAGTCAATCCTAGCATTTGATGCGAGTCGGGAGTTTTGGACTTATGGACTTGAGAATTCATTGTGTTAAAATCTGAAATGTATTTTAGAAAGATTTGATATGAACTTGGATTATTGAAAAGAAATCGAAAATATATTTTGCTCACTAGCACGAGGTTGAAACAAGGGTTTTAAATTTTGAATGAGCGCTGGGGCGCACAAAGTTGAGCGCTGGGGTGCTAAGTTACTGGAAACGTCATTTTCAGAACTTCTGAGTTCGCGCTATGGCGCACAAAGTTGAGTGCTGGGGCACGAAGTTACTGGAAACGTCGTTTTTAGAACTTCTGAGTTTGCGCTATGGCGCACAAAGTTGAGCGCTGGGGCGCTAAGTTACTGGAAACGTCATTTTCAGAACTTCTAAGTTTGCGCTGTGGCGCACAAAGTTGAGAGCTGGGCCGCTAAGCTCTCGGGTCAAAATCCCATTTTTTATCTTTTTATTTTCTTTGAATTTTTGGCTCAAAATCATGTTTTTAAGGTTTTTTTAAGTCCATAAATATTTCTAAACCATCTTTTTCAGGTTTGAATGAAGATTTTTCAAAAAAAAACAAAATCAAGTTAAAACACCACGTTTTTACCTATTTTCCTTATTTTCTTTCACTTTTAATCATCAGATCCTCCTCATTTAGTCCATAGTCCGAATCATGAATTCAGTCCAAGTATAAAAGAGATATCAAGAGTAATCACAATACAATGGATCACGATTTCAAGGCATTGAGTTCATGCTAACGGCAATACAAATCAAGACAGCATGCTTTAGGCGATAATGATAGACATGCTTCAATAATATAAGCTCATCATAGCACGACAGACATGTCACGAAGGAATGTATGAGCATGCCGAACAAGAGACGAGGTTCCATAAGTCTTACCTCGGTCCTAAGTGGGATTAATAATGAGACTCCGGTTGAATCGATCAATCGTATCAAGTGCCTAAACACACCATACGTACCCGTGTTAGGCTCTAATATATCATGATCAAGGTAATATAAACTTGATCGAGGTTACTTACTCAACGGGAGAGATTGTACTACCGAGATCCTCCTTGATTTATCCTTAGAATTTGATTGAAAATGTGCAAGTGTGTGAAATTGTGTATAAGTGCCGAGAGGTAAGTGAGGGAAGAGGGGCTGGAATTTGTATTGTATGTTTTCAGATTTGCAAGAAATGGAAGTGTTGGCTTGTGTGTGCATGGTCATTTTATAGGAAGAGAGGTTGGTAAAGTGATCATTTATTGGTATGGCTCAACCCACCAACCAACATGGCCTCTACCAACCAAGCATGGTTGGCCATGCAAAACCCATTCCCAAAATCTGAAATTGGTGGAGTGTGGGTGTGCATATATATATATGTGTGTGTGTGTGTATGTGTGTATACATCTTATTTTTAGGAGATTTAGTATATATATAGGTATATATGCATGGGCCGAAAATTTGGAGTGTTTGGGCCATCGTTTGGGTTGAAATGGTGGTAAAAATCGAGGCCTAATCGAGAAAAATATTTGGTCGTGATATGTGGTTTCGAAATTAAGCCGTTCCACATTTTTTTAAAAAACCGTCTTATAAATTCAATCAAGGAAATCTCGGGTGTTACAAAAAATTTGTTTCAAAGTTGTCCATCCCCACTAGGGTTTTGGGCTTGCACTTTCTAAGCTTGGCACAGCTCAAATTTCAAACTTGATTTGGTTCATGTTAAGTTAATAACATAATATGTGCATTTGCACATATTACGTATTATTTGTTTGGTTTATATATACTTTATTGATGACAAATATATATAGTTATACTAGTCATGTAATTATCCTAGTATCATAAAGTTTGGACTGAATTTTTCACTCGACTTAAAAATTTTAAGCTAAGTTCAATTTTAAAGCACTAACCAATTAATCACATATGTCAAAAATCACACATATTATTTTTTCAAAAGAGAAGGAAGAAAAGAAAAATTACAGCTATTCAAAGGTATCTTGAATATTCAATTGCCTGCAGATGAATAATCAAAAATCAGAACAACCCAAATAATGTAATGATCATTTCCCAACAATAGGAAACCCTCATTCCCATTACAAGTGAACTCTATCATGGAGGACCCATTACAATGAGTTCAAATTTCAAAGTCAATATGCCATCATTCAAGAATCTTTACTCAAATATTACCCCTAATTTTCCAACTCAAAAGTTCCCAATTTCAACAATGGCAATCTTGGATTCATACTTTGCCATCATTACTAGGTAATCAAAACTTGTTGAAGCTAGTGGAACCATTGCTAATTACATTTATGTTTCAATTCATCATCATTTTGGTGGGATTAATAGTTCTGTAATCATATTTAAAATGAGGTAATTTCAGATAGAATTGTTGATATAATTAAGTTCATATTTATGAACATTATTTATAAGACTTTTATGAAGTTTAAAGGAAGCATTTTGGTGGTGGGGTTGTGATCGACTCATCTTATATATGACTATGTTTGAGAAGGTTTAATATAGTAGTTACTGCTTTAGTCTCTTTCAATTATTATTGTTGTTTGGCTCATTTGAAGAAGGCTAATAATAAGGCATGATTACATATTTAGACTGTGTATTTGACTCAATATTCTTGTGAATTATGATATCTTATGACCCAATATCGTACCATAGAAATTTGAGGATTTTGACCTGATCCAGTTTCTAAGAGTTTGTGGTTAGGGTTGTTACTGTTTAAAAAGAGAATTTTACCCCAACACAAAAGTTGTTTTTTAGGAGTGGAGTGAAGCAAACTCAACAAAGTGGGGCAACCTCATGTATGTACTTAAAAATAGAATATTATTTTTGAAAGTTTATGATCCTATAATTTAATATTACTAATTAATCAAACAGTTTGTCGAAAAATAAAAGTATTGAGATACCACATTCTAACTTTATTGAGTCCAAAAATTAAGAAAATAAAAAAGTACCAACTGAATATCTATATCATACTTTTTTTTATTCAATTGACGTGTATCTCATAAACGGCCAAATTGGATTGTGTCTTATGTTGCTATAGAGTTGAATTTTGCTGCCCATAATCTTGCTCATTGGGCTTCTTTGTATGATTGGAACGGTTTTATCCCCTTTCACAAACTTCTTTTGAACTGTTTTTGTGATGGGTGACAAAACTAATTACACTTTTATTCCTATTTTGAGTAATGATTAATTGAGTTTACCTGTAAAGAAAAAAGAAAAAAAAAAGACATGTAGCTCATATTATCCAAAATACTTATCCAAACCAACCCTTAAAACAATTCTCTATTTCTCTTGTATTACCCTAATTATATATATATATATATATCTAGACAACATAAGCACTCTTGAAATTTAAGTTATAAGATCTTGAGAAACCCAAAATCAGCTTTTTTTGGGTGGAGTTGCTCTTTTTGTTGGAACAGGAGAGACAGCACATTTGGTAGTCCCAATTGATCCAACCAAAAAGCTGATCATTATACTAACTTAAAATGCAGATAAGCCACCACACACACACACATGTGTATGTGTGTGTTTTCCATTAATTACTTCTATACTTGGCTGTTTTGTCTTGATTGCATAATATATAATATCGTATCTAATGTGAAAGATTTTTTAAGTTAATGAGCTTTTTGTATGTATGTGTGGGATAAATTAGTAAACTTATCTACTTTACTTTTTGTCTAAATTATTTCATAACGGAGAGATTTGTACATTTTATAGGGAAATCGAGATTTAAGTTTACTCATAATGTACCCTTTTCGTAATTTATTGAATACATATACGTGATGATGTTAGTCGAGTTATTTATATAAATATTACCTATATTTTCACATCACAACTGTATATACTGCCTCCGGATCATTTATTTCCAATATCATGTTTCTATTAATAAAAAGTACACTTTATGAGACTTTAATGACCTGACCATAATTTTTACTTTTATGTAAAAGATTTCATTCTCTTTTGACTAATTTGACTAATGTATAGACTCAACTTGAAAAGCTTTTTCATAAATAACTTGACACAAGCTAAACCTATCCGGTAACTCGGAGTCATTCTCTTCCAATTAACTTACCACTTATATGCTCAATTTGAAATCAAAACCCTTTTATAAATAAATTGACACAAAAAAATCTATTGGACGATTCTGAATCATATGGATTACTAACATACTCATCGATAGCAGTGTAATCAAATGAGGTTTTTTTTTTTTTTTTTTTTTTTTTCCCTGTGTTAAAAGGCATAAAGGGAGGGGCTTTCCGTGTAAGCCTTCTACACGTTATAGAGAACGCCAAATTCACTTGCATGCGTATATATAAGATTCATATTCATCATCATCCCTATTCCTTTCCTCCTCAAACACAACACCCACAAAGCGCACACTTTTATCCACTTTGAGTCTGAATCATTTCTATCTTATTCTATCCAAACTCTAAATAACCCCACAAAAACCCAACTTTTTATCCTCACCTTTCCCACGTTTGCATCCATGATTGAAGCCCATTTCTGTTTATTCGCAAAGATTCAATGTTTCTACTTGTTGAGTTCAAAATTCTAATTTTTTGAGCTCTTTTTGGTAAGCACCTTCTTGTTTGAGTTGCTCATGAAGTTCAATTGTTATTTTCAACTAAATAGGGAATTTTTGGCTTGACATGTTGATTTCTTTGTGAGTTTTTCAATGTTAGTTCCTTTTAATTATGTGTTTCCCATGTTATCTGCATTGCTAGTTGTTGCTTTTGGTTGCTTTTTTGTTGCTTTCTAGGCGGTTTTTATTCTCTTTCTTGAGCAGTCAATATTTGTGTACGTCTTTACATTTTGTGTGCTTGTATTGGGAAAAAAAGAGATAGATATGTACACACCTACACAATATATATGTTTATCCTGTATGGACAAGATCAAATTTGTCCTATATTTAAAGAGTCGGCCTTCATATAGATTGTAAGTTATTTTCCTTTTTCACCTAGATCAAAAGGGTCAGCTTTCACACAGCTTTTTCAAGGTAAAACCCCCGCTATAAGTGTTGAGGGATTGGTAGTTTTTTTAGGATAAAACCCCCATAAGTATCGAGGGACCGAAGCGTTGAACAGGAGGTGACGGATTTGGGTATCATTTTAGTTTCTTGATTTATTTCACAAGGCTCTGTTTTCCTTCTTCTGTTCTTGGTTTTGGCTAGGAGACAAGATGAAGAATGGTTTTTGTCTTGTGGGTATTTCCATTATTTTTTTATATGTCACTGGAAATAGTATATATTTCCTATATATATATATACATACATGCACATGTGCTTCATTTTTTAAGATTTTAAGCTTCTTTTCCTTTTGATTCATATATTGGGTTTCTAATTGAAGTGGGTTTTGAATTCTTGCAACTTTTGTCTCCACGTATATGTAGTTTTTCCTGAGCCCACAAATTGCTATCAAAATTATTCTTTTTCTTATGTAAAATGTCTTTCTTTCTGTCACAAAAAGGGTCTTTGGTATTCCGAACACTTATAAAATTCTTTATTTTTGTCTGTATTGCTTTTCAGTTTTACCCTCTTCATTTATGACTGCAAAAAATTGGAGTGAGAAAATGAAATTAACTTGATTTTTCAGTTTCTTGATATAGTAAGTTTTTTACACTAATTTCAATTTCTTTTCACCTTTTGGTTTGTTTCTTGAAACTTATGTGAGCTATTTTCGCTTCTGTAGTAGCAATGAAATGGAAATTCTTGTTGTCTGCATTAAAGAACTCTGTTTTTTTCGCTGCCCTTTTGCTTTTGCGTGTGAAACTTTGCTATTCTCTTATCAAATTTCCATATTTGTATAGATTTTTCAATTTGGATAATCTTGCTGACACATTTTCTTTTATCCCTTTTTTGTGATTTTCAGTACAAGGAGTCTGGTCAAGAATGGTTTCTGAACATATTCATGTTCTTATTCTAACATATTAATCATGCCTATAAGGCAGGTGAAAGAGAATTCAGACCAACATTTTGTTATCAAATCACAGTTGCAAAGTAGTATGGACTTGGTTCGACAGCACTCCAAGAATTCTAGGAATCAGGAATTCCAAAACAATCCATCAAGAAATAGAGGAAGGAGAAGGGGAAGGGGTAGTCGAAAATCTGGTGAAGGCGAAGCTGTTTTACACGATTTACGTAACGGATCAGTTGAGAATGGAGGAAGATTATGTGGGGCTGAAATGGGATTTCCATGTTCAAGCAAATCTTTGAGTTTTGCAGCTAGGCCTGGATTTGGGCTACTTGGAACAAAATGTATTGTGAAAGCCAACCATTTCTTTGCTGAGTTGCCAGAAAAGGACTTGAACCAATATGATGTAAGATACTTTTCATGATGGTTTTGAAATAATATGTTTAAGGATTTAAATGAAGCAAAAATATTGAATCTTGATTTGCTAAATATAAACATTTGGTGCCTTTGAGCTAACATTTGTTAAGCTTGTGGAGGTTTTCTTCTATATTTGCTGTTTTTCGCAGGTATAATTGAGTTTGCATCTTTTTGAATTTTCTGTTCTAGTTTACGAATACTTGTTAAATTATTTCATCCACAATCGAGTATATTTATAAGGAAATATTTACTGCAGTTAATAGAAAGACGAAACACCTATTAGGAGTGGAGCTCGTTTTCTTCACCTTTGTAATCATGTGTGATACTATCGCCTACAGGTAACTATTACCCCTGAAGTGGCATCAAGAATGGTAAACAGAGCTATCATAGCCGAACTTGTGAAACGACACAAAGAGTCCGACTTGGGGATGAGGTTACCTGCATATGATGGTCAAAAGAGTCTTTATACAGCTGGTGAGCTTCCTTTCACTCGAAAGGAGTTCACCGTTAAGCTTATAGACGATGATGACATAATTAACAGTCCCAAGTAAGAAACTATTGCCCCTTTGACACTGCCAATTCTGTTCCTGTGAAATTGAAATTGGAAAATTGCGAGGAAAAGAAAATGTGAAGACAATGATAGTTGGATATTATGTTATACTAAGTTTAGTTTGTGCAAATTTCAGGAGAGAAAGGCAATACAAAGTAGTAATCAAGTTTGTTGCAAAGGCAAACTTACATCATTTGGGTCAATTTCTTGCTGGCAAACGTGCGGATAGCCCAAAGGAAGCAATTCAAATTCTTGACATTGTATTAAGGGAGATGGCGATGAAAAGGTATTTAGAGGGTGTTTGCAAGAGCTTTTGTTTTTTGGAATGGTGAAAAGTTTTCAAAAAAAATGTACAGGAAGTCGTAATGGAGGTGGACAATGTCTGAAAATAAAAGTTTAAAGCACAAAAAAAGCTGCAAGAGTTGGGCGAGTGTTACTTTTAACTTTATAAGATCAAAAGTAGAAACACTACTTCCAGAAGCTCTAACCTGTACTACTTTGCAATAATTGTTGAATTGGTTTTATAGAGTTTGATATTCGCATATGTAACAGGTTCTGCCCTATCGGGAGATCATTCTTTTCTCCTGATATTCGAAAACCACAACGGCTCGGTGATGGTTTAGAGGCATGGTGTGGATTCTACCAGAGTGTAAGGCCTACTCAGATGGGCCTATCTCTTAACATCGGTAAATAAATGAATATAAATTTGCACGTTAAATTACAATAAATTAACTTATTAAATCTTTCTATTTTTACTCCATTACAGATATGGCTTCAGCTGCATTTATCGAGGCTCTTCCAGTGATTGAATTCGTTGTGCAACTTTTAGGGAAAGACGTGTTATCGAGGCCGTTGTCTGATTCAGACCGTGTTAAGGTGCGTGGACAGCTGATGTCAACTGGACCAGAAAGGGTTATTCATGAGCTTTTCTTATGTGAGTATATATGCACGCCCATTGATCTTTCAGGTTAAAAAGGCCCTTAGAGGCGTCAAAGTTGAAGTAACTCACCGGAGTAATATACGAAGAAAATATCGAGTTTCTGGCGTGACAACTCAGCCCACTCGAGAACTGGTGTTCGTATTTTTTGACACATAAGCTCTATGTTTTATCAATCCTTTTCTTACATTTGAATCACATTACTCTTTATCCGATGTAGTAATCTAGTTAGTGCTATATTGTTTCAGATTTCCAGTTGACAACAACTTAACCATGAAGTCAGTAGTCGAATATTTTCAAGAAATGTACGGCTTCACTATTCGGTACACTCATTTGCCCTGTCTTGAAGTAGGAAACCAGAAGAAGGCCAGTTATTTACCAATGGAGGTAAGAAGTTAATGATGCATTTACGTCTGGTTCATACATGTAGTTTTCTTTCAAAAAACCCTGTTGCTGCTCTGATGCTCGTCATTCTAGGCCTGTAAAATCGTCGAGGGGCAAAGATATACGAAAAGATTGAGCGAAAAACAAATTACCACTCTTCTAAAGGTTACATGCCAAAGACCAAGGGATCGAGAAAATGACATTCTACAGGTACTCCATGGTTATGACATCTTTTGAATGAATTGAGCTTAAAAACTAGGAATTTGTACAGAAACTTTCTTGAAATTTATAAAGATATGGCAAAAGATCATTTTTGTGGCCATTTCATCTGAATACAGACTGTCCAACACAATGATTATGAACAAGATCCTTATGCAAAGGAATTCGGAATTAAAATCAGTGGAAAATTGGCCTCTGTGGAGGCAAGAGTTCTTCCTGCTCCATGGGTAAGATACTCCCTCTCGAAACTTGCTGTTGTTTCCTTAATACATTTCGATGTCTACTCTTTAACCTGCATCGACACTTATGCATAGTTGAAATACCACGAAACGGGGAAGGAAAAGGATTGTTTGCCGCAAGCTGGCCAATGGAATATGATGAACAAGGTCTAACTTATGAATACTTTATTTCAATATTATGTCGTATCCACTTTCGTTGTTCTAAATTTCAATCTGTGAATGATATTCATTCTATGTGATTAAACTCTTGTGATTTTCTTTCTTCTGCATAGAGAATGATTAATGGCATGACTGTTAGACGATGGGCGTGTATAAACTTCTCACGGGGTGTCCAAGATAGTGTTGCTCGTGGGTTTTGTAATGAGTTGGCTCAAATGTGTCAAGTGTCCGGCATGGTAGAGTATTGGCCCTACCTTTTGTCCATTGTCATCTTCCCGTATAATCTGATCTTAACAGATCCCATCTTACAGGAATTTAATCCGGAGCCTGTTATCCCGATCTACACGGCCCGGCCCGATCAAGTGAAGCAAGCTTTGAAGCATGTTTATCATGCATGCATGAACAAATTAAAAGGAAATGAGTTGGAGCTTTTATTAGCTATTTTGCCAGACAACAACGGCTCCCTATATGGTATGCCATGCAAAAAGTAAACATGCTGACTAGCACTACGAGGGAAAGAAAAATTAGGGACAAAATCTTATGAGGCAGCATGAAATTTGCCACCAATTCTATACAAGGAGTGACAAAAAGTTTTATTTTGTCACATCAGGCTTTTTCCCATAAAAATTATCATTAATAACACTTTTCACATTGTTACTTAGTTTTTTGTCACTCATGTTATATTTTCTTGTAGTCTAGTTTGATACATAACTGAAAGTTCTCTGTTTTGAACAATATGCCATATTGACTTCTGTGGTGCATAGGTGATCTCAAGCGAATATGTGAAACAGATCTTGGTTTGATATCCCAATGCTGTCTTACGAAACACGTTTTCAAGATCAGCAAGCAATATTTGGCTAATGTGTCGTTAAAAATAAATGTTAAGGTGGGATCAATTGCTCTGATGACACGACATGGATTTTACGATCAAAGAAACGTATAGTTTAAGGACTACATTTGTTTTGCTGACAGATGGGTGGTAGAAACACTGTTCTTTTGGATGCTATAAGCTGCAGAATACCATTGGTTAGTGACATACCGACAATAATCTTTGGAGCAGATGTGACGCACCCAGAGAATGGAGAGGAGTCAAGTCCATCAATTGCTGCTGTATACATTCTTAACCAAAGACATCACTGTTCAGAAATATTTCTTAGCAGTATCATTATATATTGCTCCAAAAATTGTTGTATGTGCTAGGTTGTAGCTTCCCAAGATTGGCCAGAGGTCACAAAATATGCAGGACTAGTTTGTGCTCAAGCTCACAGACAAGAATTGATACAAGATTTATACAAGAACTGGCATGATCCTGTTCGTGGTACGGTTAGTGGCGGCATGATAAGGTTTGTCATTTATCAAGATTTATCATGTTTCACTTATTTATATATCGAATATTTTCTCTGTTGTTAGTTTAATTCTTCTCTCTTGCAGGGATCTTTTGGTTTCTTTCAGAAGAGCAACAGGACAAAAGCCACAGAGGATCATATTTTACAGGTCCTTATAGTCGTCTTATTAAGTACATTTGTTAACGACATTTAGTAAATGTATATCAGATTTGTTGAATAAACAAACAGGGATGGTGTGAGCGAAGGGCAGTTTTATCAAGTGCTATTGTTTGAATTGGATGCAATTCGGAAGGTTAGTAACACTGTCTCAATATAATGACTGAATTTGTTGTATTATGAAACAGTCCTTATAAACGAGAAGTCTAGTGCAGGCGTGTGCCTCGTTGGAGCCAAACTACCAACCTCCGGTGACATTTATTGTGGTTCAAAAAAGACATCATACGAAACTGTTTGCTAACAATCATCGAGACAAAAGCAGAACTGACAGGAGCGGAAACATATTACCCGGTAACAATATTCATATTACTTTTTATTTCTCCCTCAAGAGTGTAACTTTCTTCAGTGATAAATGATGCATAATTACACGTTTTTTTTGGTTGGATGACATCTCTTTCTGCAGGAACGGTTGTTGATTCTAAAATTTGTCATCCAACAGAATTTGATTTTTATCTCTGCAGCCATGCAGGAATTCAGGTAGAATTAAATATGTGGGGCCTTTATGTGTGCATATAATATTTTTTTATTTATTGTTATATTCTTTTTGAGTGATCTACATGAATAGTGAAAAGAAGGAATAAACTATGCCTTTTTGATTTAGCGATCAAATCAATGACCGATGCAGTTGATAGGGAAAGATCAATAAGTGATACTGAGAAACTTGCTAATAATTGGCATATGTCTGTTTCTCACGTATAAAATTTGAAGTAGATGATATGACACTACGTTTTTTTCTTGCAGGGAACTAGTCGGCCAGCTCATTACCATGTACTTTGGGATGAGAACAATTTCACAGCAGATGGAATTCAGTCATTGACAAATAATCTCTGTTATACATATGCAAGATGCACACGTTCCGTATCTGTAGGTAAGTTGAAACGTTCTTTGTTACATTGTGTCTTTGAATTGACTAGGCTGCACAACATGATGTGGTTAAGTTAAACAATCTACCACTTGAATTTTGCATCTTGAATTGTATTGAATAAAAACCACCTAATCCTTCTGATCCTTCTTTCGGAGTGTATAATATGTCCTCTGGTTGATCATAATGACTTACTTCAATTTTCTGGGAATATGTTTAAAGGCTTGAAAACATCCAGGGACTGTTTTTTTCTTAAAAGAAACTTTGTAAAGAGGTTAACCTAGTATTCGACTTATTTCCAACGTGGTGGCACTTCCGGTTCTTGATTGAAACATGATGTTACGAGGTTCTCCTAATATTTCTCGCTAAGTTACTATAAATTAAGTGCAGCTTTTGTGCAATCATACATACCCATGATCATACTATTGGGTTCACTCTTTTCTTTGTTTATTACATTTTTGCTTTGGTACAATTCAGTTCCTCCAGCTTACTACGCACATCTGGCCGCATTTCGGGCCAGATTCTACATGGAACCGGATGGTCAGGACAACAGCTGTGGCTCCAGTCGAGGTTGCCAGAACGTAGCTGGAGAGTGTCGTGTGCGTCCTTTACCGGCCTTAAAAGAAAATGTAAAACGAGTGATGTTTTATTGTTGAAAAAAGCACAAGGAATATTAGTTGAGATAGCGATTAGTCAGCGATAACGGATAGGGTTTTGATGAGCATGTCGGGTCGTATTCGTACATGTACGATGATACATCATACCGTTCGAACTTAGATTAGTATAATGTAATGTAGTATTAGTTTGTTCTGATCATGGTAATTGGAGTACTCATTTGTATTTGTTGTTGATTATTGTTAATTACATTCTAATCAAATTATAGAAGTTGGGTAGAGAGAGCCAAACACCTTCTTAGAATACAGTTTCTGGAGAACTCCTATTTTAATAGCCGATTTATCACATATTTTATTTGACGAATATACATAAAGTGTATTATATAATGATACATATATGTATATATTATATTATAGGTATATTATAAGGATATTTTGAATATTTGCTCACGCAAGTAGACATGCAATGTATGGCGCGGTACCAGCATGCTACGTGGGTTTTCACAACAAAAATTGCTGCCTATGAGAAAAGAACCAAAAGTGTAAAATTTTTGTTACTTGCAAGATTAAATTTTGAAACACGACACTTACGTGATCAAGAGTGAAAAGTGAAAATACGATGCTTATGTGATAAAAAATGAAAAGTGATATACTTATGAAACTAAAAATATAATTTTTTCTTTTATTTGTCTTGCAGAAAGGAGAGATGAAATTATATATTTCTAGCTATGATGTGACAAAGTAAAAGTAATAGTTCATGCTTCCTTTGTACAGCATCCCTTTCCCAATCCATTGTCATCTCTCAAGAACACTAGGATGCAGTCGGACCCGATGTAACAAGTAAAGAATAAGGCTACGGATTTCATGGCAGCCAAAATCTTCTTAAAAAAATTTATCATAGCTAAAATAAATCATGCGTTAGAGGTTATATAATGATTAATTATTGTCGGTAATAATTAATTATTCTGATAATCGTTGTTTTAAACCAACGGAATTTACATATCTTATTTCTTTTAGAATTTATTGCATTATAAGCTAAAAGTTAAAATGAATACTATTTATATATATTTGAATAAAGTCAATTTAAAATATTGGGAATGCATAAAATCCATGTTATTAATTATACATTATAGTTTGGATTGCCCAATGGCTTAATTTGGTTATAGAAAAATACACCAAAATATTTTATTTAATTGATTGCTATTATTTTGTAAGATTAATTGTTTTAAAAAGTGGGTGCCTTGGAAGTATTATATATTACTAATGTTTAAGAAATCAAGCTCGAAGCATGCCACCTTAATTAGTTATTGATCTGAAGTAAATACATTAAGAAAAAATGTCTGGGCAAAAATTAGGTGATGATATGAAAATTATTTGTCACTAACAACATGTATGTGGCTAAAGATATAATTTAAGTGATGATAATAATTTATTTTTTTACAATATAAATTAATAGTGACAAAAATTAGTGTTTTTAATGGTCGACGCTACTGACAATTAATAACACGTACATACTCACACCTTACTAACAACAAAAATTATCTTTGTAACAAGATTTTTATTGTCATTATAAATATATACGTCTTATAAATTATCAATACTGAAGCTTTACACATAATTTTGTCACAATAATCATCTTTAGAAGTAAAATTTTTTGTCACCCGTTATATATATATATATGTAATTAGTGACAAATTTTATATAATTACCACTTAATATATATCATTACTAGCTAATTTATTTATTTTTCGTGGGGAAAATCGATTAGTTTGGTTTCGTAGATTTTGAGTCTAAGAAAATCAAATGATTTGTTCGAATCAAGTAAGTATACAAATTTTATTTTATTTTTTTATGTATTATATATTACTAATGTGTCATCTAGCTGGATGTCACTTAATTGGTTAGGGTATCAATTATAATTCCTAAAATAAAGTGTGAGAAACCCTAGGAAATTGATGAGAGTGACAAACAAGGATCCAAAAGTAGTTATAGAATCATTGATATTTCATAGGAATTGTTCGCATAGGCCTTGCAAAAACAGTTTGGAATCTTGCCCAAAATTAAAGATTTCTAACAGAAATATATATGATCTATATATGGTCATTGATATTTTTTCTTTTTCTTTTTCTTATTTTAAAAGAAATCATACCTATAAAAAAGTGGGAAAAAAATAGTGTTGATTTCCTCATTGCATGCTATTCGAATGCTGAAATAGGGTCTTGGCGAGCTTATATCACTACAAGAAAATATCTACTTCAATAACAGAAAATTACCACACAAATTTAAGAATCTATCACAAATTGGTTTGTTACCAAATTTGTTAGAAAATGCTTTGCAATTTATTAATTTTACGACAAAATTGAAGTCTGTCATAAAATTAACTTTTGTAATGAAATTCTCCGTTGTTACAAAAATTAATTACAATTTAGTCACAAGTACCATTAGTCATACCATTAGTCTCCGTTGTTAGGGATTCATCATAAATTGATCACAGATATCATCTATTTTTATCCGTCATAAATTTCTCGTTACTGAAGGAATATTTTCTTGGAGTATATATAAGCTTTTCAAAATATCTTATAACATGTATTGGTGCTGATAAGACGTGCGTTAAAAAGGTATTTTGGCAATTTTTTTTGAAAAAGATCTTATAATCTTTCAAAATAAGATGTTAGGATCTTATAAGTCCTATTTTATTTTATTTTATTTTTTTAAAAAAATAAGACGTCTTAACTTATTTTTAGGATTTTAACATACACAATCTTAACTATCTTAATAACAAATTTGTCATTACTGATATTTACAAGCTCTAATATCATATTTTATTCAAATATTTTAACAACTTATTTTTAAAATAAAATCTAATATTTTATAAAATTTAAAAATATTTTATAAAATGTAGGACCTTAAATTATGATATGTTTGAAATAAGCTTGCGGAAACCCCTCTTAATTTCTCTACATATGTGTGTGTGTGCGCACGCCCATTCAAAACTTAATACTTACCTCTAGACCAAATATTGAAATTCTCGAACCAATTAGTGCAAAATCAATATTAATTTCTCAATATCTCTCACAACGCATATTGAAGTTCTTGGATGAATCTATATAACCCTCGATTTATCCGTTTTTGAAAATTAAGTTGACATATAACACCAAGGGTACAAATATTAAGAATCCCAAGTTAGAAACTTAGAATGACTTGATTTGAGGTTATCTACTTAATCCTACGGATAAGATTGTGCTCTAGCAGTAAGATAGAGGTTTGTTAACCCCATAAGTTATCCATTCGATTTTCATCAGTATGGGACTGTTTTTATATTGTATGATAACTTTGAATATTTTTCTAGTGTATGGTAGACCATTAGAGTTTTTTCTTTGTTGATCATTGTATCCAATCTTACCCAGCAAAATCCAATCTTTAATTGTTCTTGACTTATTGATTGAATGTATTAGCTGCTTAAAAAAAAAAAAAAAAAACTTCGAAAATTCAAATTTGGACTAACCCAAGTTTAAGCTTTTTTGGCCCCAACCACCTCAACATATACAGAATTAAAGTGAGATTAAGATGGAGAGTTTGAAAATTAATCTGATTTATAGATAAAAGACAAATCAAGTTTGCTGCTTCCTTGTGTACAGCAGTCTGATTCTTTGCAGATGAATCTGCAATTGTAATTTGATAGAATTTTTTTCTTAGTATATGACAAAAGGTAAATTAACATCTTGCCTCCAAGTTTTATAAAGTACTCAGTTGAGAGGATTCAACATGAGAAATCGTTCCATTAGGGGCTTTTATAAGCTACCCAAGTCGACTTGGTTTCAGCTCAGAGCGTGTATGGATAAGTACTTTATTTAAAACATATTATAAGCTTGTACTTCATATACGATATTTCTGAGCTTGTAAGATGTTGGTTTTGTTTGTCTTCTCTTTTTTCTTTCTTTGAAAATAAAGGAAATATCATTAATAGGAAAACATGGTGTCAAACGATATGAGATACTTGATCTAAAGTTAAGCTCATAATCATGAAAACAACATTAGAGCAATTATGTACTTTTTGCAAAGAAATGATTAATAAATTTAATCATTACATCATCTGTAAATCATTAAATTAAATAACATTTGAACAATAACTAACAAGATCCTAAGATCTTATATATTAGGAGTTTATAAACTCTTTTAATTTTAAGAAATTTATCAAACATTTTTGACATCTTATAAAAAGTTTTAAAGAGCTTATCAGCACATCCAAACACCCTCTAAGTTGGACTAAAATTCCAACCAGTTAGGGAAGAAAGAAATTGAATCGGAACCCTTATAACAAGACTTTGAAATTATTTGGGGAAGCAGGGAACAGGGTGCATGAAAATCCAACACGATTACAACATATATATATATATATATATACAGGTGAATTAAACCAAAAGGATCTAATAATGAATTTATGAATTAATGCCAAAAATTTTTTTACGGTCCATTCAAGAAACCCTAGAAAGAAATGGATGATTTATATGTGAAGACGATTAGATTCTGTTAGAACCCTAAATACATAATACAGATCAAGATTGAAAAGGCTTCCGCTGTCAGAGGAAAATTTGCAAGCGCAAAGATAGCCTTTAAACATCACAACAAAATGATTCATGAAAAATGTTACATAGAATTAAACGTAAGGATGATAACTAACAAGAAAAGGGTTCTTGAAAATGATATTAATGGAAAGAAATTTGCACACAAAATCTGAATATATGTAAAATAACACATAATTTTGGTAATTTATGGAAGATCTAAGCATCGAGACTGCAGCCCCAGTCATATCCCGGGATCTTGGAATCAAGAAACCTTGGATTTCCAAACATTAATCAAATAAAAATTATTTAAATAATATTTGATAAATAAATACTTGCGAATTCAACAAAAATTCGGCCCATAGAAAAAATAATATCATAACATATAACATCCCTCAAAAAAAGAAAAACAAAAAACCAAACATATAATGAATCCATCTAATATTTTGTCACGAAATTTCTTACTCCAAAATGGAATAAAAGTAAAACCCTAAGAAAACATGGAGTAAAAGCTCCCAAACAAAAAGTAGATCAAAATACACATCAAAAGAACTGATACAAGAAGAGCGATTCTCATACCTTTAACTATGAATGAAATTGATTAGGGTTAAAGAAAAAATTAGGGTTTTCTCGTGCAAACGGCATCGGTTGAAGCTACCACATGATCTAATCCTTTCTCGACAACAACGGAGAAAGGTTCAGATCATGCTGGCAGCTTTAACGGATACAATTTCACGGCGAATCGAAAAAGAAAAGAAAAGGAAAGAAAAGAAAAAGCAACAATCTTGGTAAAATTTCTCATTAGAGCATGAGAAAGAACCCTATACGATGTAGGGTTTGTTTCTCTGCAAAAGTTTTTTGCCTAGAGAAGAGAGTGGCATAAGGGGGGTATAAATAGAGGTATGAATTAAAGGGGAATATGGTTTTAGTCTAGAAAAAGATAAGGTAATTGTGAAGGAAAACTATATTGTAATAAGAAACAAAGAAATTAATATATAGTGGTCCCTATTGGTTGCAAATTGAATATTGTCACGCCACCAGCTCCACCATGCAGATTGCAGAGAGGGCAGTGAGAGTTTCTATATTTTGTAAGAGCATTTATTCACTTTAGGGTTGGGTGTGGGGGACCTATCTCTCTCTAAACGACACACAATCATACAAATGAGTATATAGGTAATTTAATTATGTGTGTACATATATTCTATACACGATATATTCTAGTTTAAGATTTGGAATAATTACCTCAACGCCCTTGAGGTTTGACAAGATTACCAAAACAACCATTGAGATTTGAATAATTGTTATCACACGTCCTACTGTTAGTTCAGTTGAGGAAAAATTTAACAAATGTTATATAATATTACAATTAGACTACTTGAATGGGGATTTAATTACTTGTAATGTTTAAATCAAAAGGTTAAATTTTCGGGGAGTGTAAATGTCATAGTACATAAACTATACTAAGTTTTTAGCCAGTTGGACTAGTATTAGGGAGTACTGAAATAGTCATTATCTAAATTTTAGGGATTGTTTTGGTAACTATATCAAACCTAAGAAGGGGGTAGCGAGGTAATTAGCCCTTAATGCTTTCATCTTTTATATATGTCTAATAATTTCACATATGTAGTTGAATTGCTTTGCGTGTGGATCCAATAATCAATATATATATATATATATATTGTTGTGTAGACATTTTTCAGCTAGTATGTGCCTAGATGTTGACCCTTTCTTGTATTCGATTTGAGGTTAGAATTTCTTCTTGTTGCTTCTGAATGATCTCTAGATATCGAAAAGAATAATTCAAACATGAACTTGAAAGGAAACGTGGGTTAATTAGGAGCAGTTAGGATCCAATGTCCTTTAGTCAAGTCAGTTTAGGGCTCTGAAAATGAGAAAATATTGCTAAAGTAAGAGTAATTATAGAAGTACTACAGCAACTATGATTGTGAACCTGCAAATAATATGACGTTTCGATCTATTTACAAAGTATTCGATGTATATCCATACCGACAATTCAACACCACATCAATACTTCTCAATTAAATTTGTAATTTGATGAGCTGCAAATAATATAATCGCGTCAATATGTCACATGATAACATCGTCATCCGCAGATCCAACGACTCAAAAGCCCACTTTTCATAATAGGTATCAGGTTATTTCTTGTTTTGTTGTACAACTATGCAAGAAGCTAGGGTAGGCATGCACACATCTGCTATTAGGGACGCAAATGAGTCTAGCCCACTCACAAGTCTCAACTCAAGCTCGAAAGAGTTCAAACTCAAGCCCTTTGTATGCAGGCCGCTATTAGTGATACATTATTATATTAAAATTATATTTTTAAATAAAAATAATTAAATCATGTATATACAATTTGTTTAATTAAAAATTTCTAGCTTAATTTCAATCTCAAACTTGTAATATCGTTTGAAAATTTAAGCAAAATCAATTCGAGTCAGACTGAGCTCAAAATTAGACTCTAAGAGCTCGGAAATTTTTCCCAAGCTCAGCTTAACTCAACCCAACTCGATTGCACCCCTAAATAATACTAAATATCCACGTACGTATCAATGTGGCATATAATTTTCCAAGCCTCTAGAAAGGATCTTTGAGGGTCCAAATGAAATGTATGATAGAAACTAATAGTAAAAGGGGACCACATTTTTCCAAGTCTAGATTTGTTTATAAGTGATAAATTGAAAGATTCACATAAAAGAGGAAACTTGAAAGAGCATCTTATCACCAATAACAAATATTATTTCAGTACTCACTTATATATTCATCTTTCTCTATCATTAATAAAATAATAATAGTGACGTGCAATTAAGCCATTCCATTCCAGCATCTGTTCTTTGTTCCAGTTCCAATGGCATTTACTTTCAAAATTGCCATATGTTGGAAACTTACTCATCATGCCACTACACAAAAACTAAACATTCACTACGAAATTATAGTCTACATAATTTTAAGAAAAAAATTTACAACCAGTTAGTAACTACGTTACATAGTTAGTTACGATTAATTTTGTCCCTAACTCTTGATTATAAAAGTATTCGCTTCGAATTCGACGTCTTGCAGTTTCATAGCTAAAATTGTGAATTTCTAGCATCAGTTACATATTAGCCGTTGATGTCCTAATTTTTTATAGTGAATTACATGTGGTTCGGATCCGCCTGGATAGTTGTCATGAATCAATCAATTCTGCCTGGTTACATCATGAAGAAATGATTCTGGGATGGTGAATCTTGTACCTATTGTGTGTGCGTGTATGTGTATTTGTGTATGTACAAATTTTTTAGGAAGATATTCTGTTTGTTGTGATATACCTGAACTTAATTATAAATCATTATGAGATATTCCATGGGATTTGACTTTAGATTAGCTAATAATCTTGCGACGTGCATTTAACACTTCATAATTTTTTATTGATGCATAACTTCTTTATTTCTTGTCGATCATGCAGAAAAATTTTGTTTTATGGATTCTAATACATGTTGATAAAGATGTTGAAATTGATATACATCTTGCATGGAGCAACCAATGGGTCACACTTGGATTAAATTAAGATAATTCGAATTTGAACGCGATTAATGATCTATATAATAGATTTGAATTCTTTAAAACCCAAAATCGAAGAATCAATCCGACCCACATATGTTATTACTACTAGAATTCAAATTCAAATTTCTAACATACCAAATTGTAGTCCAATTTTCTCAAACATTTTATCGACTACAGATCCTTAAATTCAATAAAATTCGAATAGTAGAAAACCCACCCCATTGACAACCCCATCTTGGGTTAAAGTAGATCAATAGATTGGCCAATATAATTTTGAACTCACAATACAATCTTATACACTTAATGATAAAGATAAACGGGGATTATGCCTTGTTAATGTAAAGATT
Organism: Handroanthus guayacan; assembly: GCA_014898755.1. NCBI lineage: Eukaryota > Viridiplantae > Streptophyta > Magnoliopsida > Lamiales > Bignoniaceae > Handroanthus > Handroanthus guayacan. The sequence continues at coordinate 1,085,290 of JACFYI010001436.1, read as the reverse complement.
CTATAACATAATAAAGTGAGAATAAATAGCATTCTCTAGGTATATATACACCAAACTTGGAGGGGAGAAATTGGTTAAACCAAAAGAGATCACCATGATTAAAGTGAAGGGATTTTTTTTACCTAATTATCCGGCTTTTTGATAATTAATTAAGCTAAAGTATGTTTAACTGTCTAGAATCAACAGACACAAACTGCTTAAACAGTTTAGAAGTAGATTTATATGAGTAATCGTAACCCAAAAAATGTATAGTCTGTGTTATTTTTACTAAATATATATCCCGTAAGCACATTCATATGCTTATAATCTATATATTTAGACCTTGAAAGTCACTGTTGATTAATCTTTAGTTCTCTCTTGAAAAACCTTGGACCATGATAATGCTACGAATGCACTACAAATAATTTAGAACAGACAATTTTATAATTAAGCTATTTAAAAGTTGTTATAATTTTAAAAATAAGATAATAATCTCCGTACTTTTTTGAAAAATCTTATAAGATCCTCGTACCCTTTTTTATTTTTCAAAAGGACATAGATTTCCTAACGTTTTATCAAAAGCAAATTTTAGGATAGATTCGATGCCACTTCATCTGAACGGACTTCAGCCACACCTTATTTTGAGAGTTAAATCTGTTTTTAAGAGAAATTTACCAAAATACTTTTGGCTTGACATAAGCTCCCTCAAGATGCTTAGAAGCTTTCAAGATGTCAGTAAGTTTATATAGAAAAGATCTTATAATGTTCTCAAATAAAATATTACGATTTTATAAGCTTTTTTAAAATAAGTAAAGAGTTCCGAACTTATCTTTAAAATATTTAACATACTACTTTGATTTAACCATTTTAATCAAAAAATTATTATTACAAGCATCTTAAAAGCTCCAATATTTTATTTATATAACCACTTCAAAAACTTATTTTTCACAATAAGATTTCATCTTATAAACTCCAAAAAGATACATCATATGCAAGAGTTTAGACGCTTTAGATAAGCCTAGGCAAGCACTCTCTGAGTCCAATAAGCTCAATAACTATTGTTTCTATGCCACAATTGACCAATTGGACAAATATAACATGAGCATCAACACACACATGGATATGTGCATGTCACTCTGTATTTGTGTGTGTGATTTTTCAAGGGCAACCCTGAAACTGGAAACAGAAAAGGAATCTAAACTATCCATTAGGTACCACTTGCAAAACAGCCCATTAAAAGAATCAAATTACCCATTCTGGTACCCTTTCTCTTCTTAGCTTTGCTGCAGACATGTGAATTTGCAGACTAAATTCCTGCACCCCATTCCCTTTAGTAATTAGACTAACAAACAAATGTCATATATCATGTCTGTTTGCAATGTCTGCTTTTTGTGTGTTTTCACAGAGAGAGAGAGAGAGAGAGAGTGTCTGCTTTTTGTGTGTTTTCACAGAGAGAGAGAGAGAGAGAGAGAGAGAACACAAATAACAACCCTAAAAGTGTATAAAATTGTGGTCCGTGGTGTAATAGGCTGACAGAAGAGGCTAAAGAAGGTGTGGGAGACTAGTAGTAAGTACAGTCTAGAGTGGTCCTCTGACTCTCTATCAATGGACATATTTTTCTCTTAATGTATAGATGCTAGTATTATATAACAATCTGTAAGGTCTGAACCAGCATTTACAGTATCTATAAATTATTGAAACAAAAGCTGACAGAATCAGAGAGTACACCAGGAGAAGACAGCCCTTTTTGCATCTTACATTTCTTCTACAACAGCTTAAAAGAAAAGACATCATAAGAAGAGACCATTAGATAAGGATAGTTGAGAGTTCTAGGTTCCACCCCAGTTCATTAGAATCTAAATCTTGTTTTTGGTTCCTTTTTCTTTTGGGATAATTACCTCTACATTAGCAAAATTACCAAAAGACCCCCTAAAGTTTGAATAATTACTATTACAACCCCTACTGCTAGTTCAACATGATGCATAACTACAACTACATGTTATGAGCTATGTATGATTACAATTGCACCCCCTTGCAGAGGGTCTACTTGTAATGTTTTAGAATTTTCAAGGACTGTAATTGTAATTATCCGTTAGCTAAACTATTAGTAAAAGATATAATGGTAATTATCCGAACCCCAAAGGATGTTTTAACGATTATGCAAAACCTCAAGGGGTAACAAGATAGTTATCCCTTTTCATTTCTCGGGGAAAAAAGGAAGAGAGCGAGAGAAGACCATGAACCATCAATGTTTTTCTTTTGTTATAGGTGATGATCATTGTTATAGAAGTTAATGTCACTAAGGCAAGGCTTTTGGAAAATAATATTTGGGGTGAATCGAGTGCAATATCTTCTATCCATTTCAGATTATTGAATTAAAGTAGTGGGTCAGGTCTATTTTCTGATCCAGCACATGATATAGATATAAAGAAAAAAAAAAGATACTCAACAGTTCTACAAATAGGAGAATCAAAGCAGTTATATCTTATTCAGGTCCCTTTCTAAGGAGGAAATTAATCCATGCATTGATAGGGAAGTAAAACAAGGAAATTTTGACGAATAAGGGCAATTCGAAATAGAAGTAAATGAATTGGTTTTATAAAATATACTTATAATGAAAAAATGGCAACTAAACAATTATGAAAATTAGAAAATATGATAAGGCCACCAAGATACATAAATTGAAATATTTAAGGTTTTATTGTAGTATATCAAACTCAGAAAAGGTACATATTATGATCAAACCTCCAGATATATTGGCCCCAGAAAAAGGATAGGGTTGATGACAAATTAAAATTTTGATTTCTTCAGAATTCACTATGGCATTCCAAGGACGCATGCCCTAATTACAATGAATTAACACATGTAAAGTATACAACACAGTCCGAAAATGAAATCAAGAATTTTTGTTCACTAAGAATAATTATCAAGGAGGTTAATATAATCAATGCTACCTTAAAAAAGATTAATGTGGTGTTGTCCTACTGAATTTTCAGCGATCTAAATTTAACCTAAAAGGACCCAGGGACTGCAGAATTCTAGGTTCTAAGTTAAAGAAGATAAAATACCTGAAGAGGAAACTATTCTTGCTCTGACTCTGAGCTTTTTGGGCCTGTAACTGACCGTGCATGGTCAAGCAATGAGTTATAGATGCTCTCGGCTGATGGGCGATCAGATGGATTCTTTTCTGTACACTGATAATACAGTTTAGCAAGAAATCTAAGTGTTTCGGATTCAGTTCCAAGTTTGCTGTCAGATTGAGCCATCGCCTCCAGCTCTTCTGTTAACCTGGGCCGTTCACCCATCTGCACAGATTAAAAAGAATGTTTGGTTGCTTGTTTCAAGCCCACTCCGACCAATAACAGCAGCAATTTTAAGATGAAATGCTATAGTTCTCACACATACAAGTCATCATTTCAATGACAGACAAAGAAACTAGTAAATTGTCCCAGAAGCTAATCAAAAGGAGTATGCTCCATCTCAGAAAATTTTCAACAATGAAAATTCAACTTTTGCATATTTGACAATAACGGGAATACACTGTTCGACCCATTAACATTTCCAACGCAATGAGATAAACTTGCTATGGACCATCTGCACAGACGCCTTTTATTGCCTACCTCTTACAGTTAATTCTGAATTCATCAAATGAACAGAAAAATAGCCATATACCTGGAGAGATTTGTGGATTTCGGATTCCGGTAATTCAGAGTAAGGGACTTGTAAGGTCAACAATTCCAAAAGCACACAGCCAAACGACCAAATATCCACCTCCTATTCGAATGTGTATTAGGAAAAACACTGTTAGAAGAATAAGGAAAAAGAAAAAAAATGCAAAACCTACTGGTTGAAGGAAGGAAGAGGGAGAGGTGGGGGGATGATATCCGTTAGATAAACAAGATGCTATCAACCTGGTGGTCTTAAAAGTGACATGACCATGCTTAACTAAGTAATGACTTGATAACAAAGTAGGCGCAGCATATACACATTTCTCAATGTTTCCTGTTTATATTATCACAAGTAAATCACGTAGAACACTGACTGAGAAAGAACTTACCAATCCATAGGTGTTTTGCTTATGCATTGCACTAAACACCTCCGGAGCCATCCATCGAGGAGTCCCAACACAAATGTCAGGTGGAGGTACTCCAACATGTGCAATGCAGCACGTATGCAAGCAGGAATGAAGGGGGATTGCCCTATCAAAATCACATATCTTCACAACAGGTGTGCCATCCGGCCTTTTCTTCTCAAGATCAATCAAAATGTTCTCGCTTTTCATGTCACGATGAATAATGTGTCGGGAATGTAGCTCAGTCAATCCAAATGCTACATCTCTGGCAATGGATAGAGCCAAGTCCGGAGCAACACACTTCTCACCAGCACTTGATAATTTCTCCACATAACACTGCCAAATTGAGACGACAATGGAAGTTAGACACAAAACCATAAGAAGTAATAAATTAAGGACAGACCAGAGATTACAGTACTTAGAATTTTCACCTTCAACGAGCCTCCTTTAACATACTCCATCAATATAACAGACTGTAATGTTCGGCCTCCGCAATTTCCATCGGCTGTCACTGACCACTTGGATGATATCTGATGACCATAAAATTCGACAATGCAGGAATGCTTCAAGACACTCAACATCCTGACTTCTCCTAAACAACAGAGTTCAAAGTTCCTGATCTCATCAGCAGAAGCCCCAGCTACTTCCACCATCCTCACCTGTAAATTGGATTAGTTGATCATTCCAAAACCCAATGCGCATTTGTTAGAAAAGAAAAAGAAGGCTCGCCACCATCATGAAAGCAAAAAAGAACGATCTGCAACATTTCCAAACAAAGCACAAAAAGCTATATTCACATACCACTGATATACTTCACAACAATATATAACTCAGAAATGTAAAGAATATAGTGAAAAGCCTAATAAAGACGAACAGAACAATGGACCTCTGAAGTAAATGAGATTAAAAATTATGGTGGTACAAGAATATACAGAAAAAATACCTTAACTGCAGCTTCCAGTGGTCCAACAGTACAGCGCATTAAAGATGTGGATGCCAGTTTCCCAATTTCATCACATACGGTTAGAGAAGGAAACGAACAATTAGGGCTAGCATAATGATCTGCCACAATGGGAGCAATGAGCCGGCTTAAGGGAATGTACCTACAACGACATGCACACGCATGAATCAGATACTTGAGTATGTTTGTTTAGCTTTTTCGTCCTCGTAGAAGCTCTGTTGCATACAAACCACCAGACTTCACATATACATAGTATCATAGCCAAATCCTTTTAATTGGATCACTAAAATGTTCAAAGATAAGATGGCACGCGGCAAGATCCCCAAGATTGAAAATGAAACCAACCATCATAAAACCAAGTCCCAATAACAATCTCTTTTTTCAAAGTATCATAAATAGAACTCTAATTATGACTGTATACGTACATATAGACATTCCAGTTATTATATGTCTTCATATACACCCAATCATTAATTACATCAAACAATATATATATATAACATCTTTCAATCATATACCTTCCAATCTTTGTTCTAATATGGTAACTGTTAGCATATAATTAGATACATTCTAATGTATCCATTAGTTAAGTAAAATATGTCCAAATTATATCATCAAAGTAACAACCACTAAACATACAAAGAAAAAACATATATTGTAATAATAATAAAAAAAATTAAAAATAAAAATAATAATAATAATAATAAAGAAATAAAAGGAAAATTATCTCCCTTCAAAGTAAATCCAAACATGCTTTCGTTTTCCACACATTCTCCCACATTTTTCTCCAAAATACTTCAGAAAAATACACCAGAACAAACCAAACAAACTATATATTTTCAAAAGAAAGACACAAGTAAAGTTTTAACGTCTTAAGCATGAAACATAATAAAACCAGGGTTCCGCTACTAGTCTCACAGTCAAATAAAACAAATTTACTTTACTAGTAGTACAAACATTACCATACAAACACTGCAATGCATCTATTAGCAAATAGCAACCATCACATCAAAACAAAGCCATCCCCGAGGGCATTACCATTAATTTGAATACTGAACTATCATGGAAATCAAAATGATCCAAATTACTAACCTGCAAAAATATTCGGGGTCTCTTTCTTCCCTGATATCATGGGGACGGCATGCATCAACTATCATACGGACCAATGACTCACCCCTCTTTATAACAATCACATTCCAGGCATGCGGGGAAAAGTCCAAGTATCCCCTGACAAGCTCACAAGGAATTCGAGGCTCCATCCGATCACATAGATACTACATTAGATCAAAAGAATAATTTTTCAGTTCATAAAATTGATGCATCACTCAACTAAAAGGAAATATGTCTAATGAATAAGGTACCTTCATCAGCAATGCCCTATGCCTGCAAACACCAAGCTGCAGACCCCCAATAGGAACTATAATGGAATTACATCTTTCTTTCATGGATTGGAGAGACTTCTCACAGATATTATGGAAAACAACATCTTCTACAGTGTCCACACCCTGCTTAATGATTCCACTAGTATCGCTAGTGATCCCAGTTGTACACGTACAAACAAAAGGTTTTCTGAAGTTTGAACCAGAGACAGCTTTTCGGGTCCTCTGAATAAAATAACTTTTATCACTTCCTCCAAAATGATCTGATACAAAAAGAGCAAGCAAAGATGCAATCTGCAAACTATCCATTGCAAGCTCTCTATGTTCATTGACAGAATTGTTCATCTGCTTAAACTTATACAACAAGGCTTGGGCACATAACAGAATGGCATCTAACTCTTCATCCCTTTCCCTAATCAGAAATTTCAAAGTCATGTAACCACAATATTCACAGCTACTTAACAAAAATTACTCGGTTTTACAACCCCGTTATCCACTTGGTGACGTTGAGGCTACTCTATTGAAAAAGAACGCTTGTAGAAGAAAGATGAATTGCAAATATAGATATGTGCTTACCGGTCAAGTAGAATTACTTCCCGCGAGTTAACATGTGGATTTTTCTCATAGCTGTCCAGTGGCATAAAGGGCCGATCTCGTCCCGCATCATAGAAACCATCAGGTAGATGATCTGCAACCCCACAAAAAGATAGCTCACTATACTGACGTGACAATTTGGAGGGATCACTGGATGGCCGCCGTGTTTTCGTTGGCTTGGGATTATCAAGATCTTTCTCAGAATGTCTTTTTGACTTCAGTTGACCATTAGATGATTGAGTAGACGAGCCACCATCCAATAGCTCAACAGCATCAGAAAGAGAGTTCAAATTTGCATTAGACCTAGAAACATCAGGCTCAACCTCTTTGTGCGTCCCACTAGAGTCAACTGCTGAACATGAACATCCGTTCACAGACTCTTTTGTTGGGGTAAAATCCTCATTCAAAGGACTGATAAGTGGGTTTCCATGCATCTCACCTACTGGAACTGAATCTTCATTGTCAGGCTTCACATCTGCAGCAACAGATAAACCTTTTGACGAGGCACTATCACCCTGTGCAGACATCCTGCATGTTTCTGAAGAGCTTTGTACTGTAGCAGCGACTTTCCACTTTTTGCAGTTATCCAATCGCTCCTTCGAAGCTTCTGTTTGTGAGTTATACCGACGTGTCGATCCTTCAGCGCTTTGTGCATCTATACATTGAATATTAGGTGATAATTCGCTTAAATGACTCAATGGTGCAACAGAAGATTCTGCAACAGGTCAAACTATTAACATTAGGAAAGTACTATATCTGCACAAAAAACCAACATAGAAGAACAGAAAGAAGGGCCAACACACACGCGCGCCCACATTGTGGTTGCTGCAATGTGTGTGTGGGTGGAGGGAGGAAGGTGGGGGAGGTCACAGGGCATCTTCACTAGATGGATACCATGAATCTCCTGGACGACACCTTCATAAACATCCATCTCAGCAGATTCATTATTTGATATGTCCCTGACGTTCCCCTCCAAATTGCAGCATATCCATGAAGGGATTTGGCATCCACGTAGTTGATTATGCTTCAATAAGTATCCGGGAAAATAACAAATTGCATATCAGGTCTAGCATAAATTTGGAGTTCGCAATTAAAGATGACTAGAAAAGAGAATAAGATAATTAGGTGTGAAGATACCAAAGGTCCAATATCTGAATTGAGTTAGCATCATATTCACATACCTGAAGATTTAGAATTCGAAGGTTATGCATTGATTCAAGTTCTAAGCACTCCAAGGATGTCAACTGGTTATTTGACAGATCCAAGTTCTCCAATCTTTGCAGATACGAAAGTCGTGAAGGTAGATCTATCAATTTGTTATTAGCGACTTTCAGTGATACCAATAAGTTCAAGGAAGTGATTTCATCTGGTAAATTCCGCAACTTATTAAAAGAGAGATCCAAGTGCTCCAAATTATTAAGGCAGCCAATTTCTGGCGGAAGGTATCTGCAGGAAAGATATTGACGCATAAAATCATGACTTCCTCCAAACCAAGTCACTAGAATAGACACAATTCATACTAAAACTTTAATATCTATGCATATCCAGATACATATAATGATGATTCACAATTTCACATACATTGGGGACTACAAAAAGATCTAGACCATTAATATATGATGTTTTGGAGATTGCATCTAGAGGCAATTGCTAAAAGATAGATACATTGAAAACCAACATGCTAGGGTGGAAGAGAGAGAAAAACACAATGCTTCCAAGAATTGATTGCGTCATACTATGTTGATTTGACAGTGACTTGAGCAATGAGTTTGGATCATTCACTCAATCAGATGCTTCAAATATGCAATGGAAAACTAGGGATAGAAGCAAGAGAAGGGGTTGGAGAGTTGAAAGAGGAGAGGGGCTCAGTGAAGGTGTCACATTTAACCAGAAGATGAAGTTTTTACTAGATAATGATGAATGAAAGGGGGGTAAGTCAACGCTTTGTGTTTTCTGAAGTGCGGCACAAACACCAAGATGTGTAACAGTTAACTTTTGTGAGATTATGCATATTTAGAAATTAAACATCTTTAGCTATATATAACACAAATACGGGAGACATTCCCAGCCGTGTCAACATACCCATATTCAATCTTCATTTACTTCTCCACCTATGGGTATCCATTTGGAAATCACATAGCTGTGAACCTGGAAGAGATACCCATAAGGAGTCCAATTAACAAGGATGTTATCATGGCAAAATCAGGCAGCTGATATCTCACTAGACCAAGTAGGCAACTACTTGAATCTGTAACTTGATAGGAATAGAAAAGTCCCCTATAGTCATTTCACACAGCTTAAACCCATACAAAAACCTTCATAATCTTAATTGACAAAATTTTCAGCACTTTGCACGACTACCATTAATAAACCTATAAGCACACGAAGTATTCATTGAGCAATTTAACCTAATTTTCCAGTAAATACAGATAAGCATACGATAATACAACACCCTTTACTTCTTTTCGATAAGTATGAAACTAATAGTACATGCAGAATGAGCATCAACCTTTTGCACTTTTACGAACTTCCAACAGAAAACAGCAAATAGACAACCATACATAATATTTGGCAGTAAACACGAATAGACACAAATATGTTACATTAAAACCATAAAGCGACATATTACCTTATGGAGAAATGACATACAGAGAGCCTAGTCAAGGATTTAAGCCCAGCAATCTCAGTGAAAAGCGGGAAAAGAGATGCCCTGGAGGGCACTCTACTAAGCTCCAGTTCTTTCAAATTCCTCAATTTACTCAACTCCAACCCATTAACTCTCGGTGCAGCAACTTTCAATTGCAAGGATTCGAGCCCAACCAAATTCCCAAACTCCCCAGGAAACAAGTTCACCTCATTCGAGAAAAACTTCAGAGTCTTCAAATTCTTCAGGCTACCCACAGCCCTCGGGATCAAATTAAACTCATTCTTGTACATATACACCTCCTCCGCCATGGTACCTTCGCAATTAATCAGAGGAAAATCCAAAGTTTTCCCAGAAACATCAATAATGGAGTTCCATTTCAAATCCTTTTCGCCATAATTCTCTTCCAAATTCCCCGCTTCCTGGACATTCTTGGAATTCTCTTGCTTCTTTAAGTCCGGAGTTTCAATTTTCTCCACTGCCTCCCCCTGCATTATTTCTTTCCCTTCAAACTGTATATTGCAAAAGCATGAATTTAACAAATAAGAAAAACCAAAAAGCTACTAAGAATTGAGGATTTCTCTAGGAGAAATAATTAGAAAAGGAAACAATCGAAAGAGAACAGAGTTACAGGTCAGTGGTGGTGTGTGGAGATATCTAGATGAGTATAAATAGACAGTCTCCCGGAGAAGCCCTCTCTGTGTGGTGTAGAGAGAGAGAAACCCTAGAATCTAGAGGAAGGAAGGGGAAATGCAGACAATATGGTTATAGAGGTGGTGTTTGATGCAAATTCGGGGTAGTCTTGGGCGTATTTCTGACTTTTCAAAGCCTTGCATCAGGGGAAGTCTTGGGCGCATTTCTGACTTTTCAAGGCCTCATTTTCCCGTTGCTTTTTTTCCCATTGGTCACACATTAGTACAGTATCATAAAAGATTTGCCCATCTTTATAGATTTACTTATTATTTGATTTGAAGATTTGAAGAAAATCTTCAAAAAAAAAAAAAAAGATTTGAAGAAAATTATCAGAAAAAAAAATAATAATAATAATATAATTATATTGTTGTTGGTGTTGTTTTTAAACTTAAAGTAAAAATTGAGATATAATATAACTTTTTCAGAGAATAAATATACTTATGTCGAACTCAAATGGAAAGATAGAAGCATAATTCCGAAAAAAGTATAAAGTACTCAATTATAAATGTATATAATGCATTATCCATAATATTATTTTTCAGAAACTATATTTATTAATATGTATATTTCTACGACTTGGTTGTATGTATCCATTAATTTAATGAACTCTTGCTTATTTATTTTCAATTGAACTATTGTTGAGAAAGTTAGCAAATTTGATTTATTGTACTAAAATTATTAGAAAAATGTATTTAATCATTATTTAGCAGAAAGTAAAATAAAAGATAAGCTGATAAAATAAAAAAAAAAGTTAAAATTTATCTTGCTTCTCCATTAGTTTCATTATTGCAAAGAGGGGAAGTTACTTCAAAAATATTTCCCATTAGATGACACCTAACAACTTGGAGAATATATATATATATATATGTATTTATGTATGTATGTGCATATATATAATATGTGCGACGTTGTGATTGACTTTTGGGTTTTGTAGGAGAATCCATTTTGGAATTTATTTATTTATTTATTTTTTTTTGGTTTTTTGATAATAATCCATCTTGGAAGTATAGTTAAGTATAATAAGTAAATAAACAACACGATAAAACACAATGCAGTTACGCCTGCAACAAACTTTTGGAAGGACATAAATGATAAACCTATCTCGCCCCATCCAGGTTTGTAAAAGTAGGACCAGGGACCCAACCCATCCAGAATGGATTCAAGGCGAGTCCCCAATTTACCTGGACCCATGGCCATTCCTTGGTTACCAACAAAAATTTACCAAAAAATGGATCCAAGGCGAATCCCCGTTTTACCCGGACCCAGAGTCATTCCTTGGTTACCCACAGCAATTCACCAAAAAATACAGTTTATTATCATAAGTACTAATAAACCAACACCATTCATTCTTGCAAACGTGTGATTATTTTTATGTACCTTTCAACAAGGCCATCAAATGGCTTCATTTGGGTGTCTACAATGTAAAATAGAACAGTAAGCAACATTGTCTTACAGAAACATCAGAGGCATTGCATCATAGTATTTGCTAAAAGTGGTAAGTCACCAAGACAACTACAAGGCCAGTTAATAAGAATGGCCACAGTTCCATCCATCACTTCAGTAGTGTTGAGACCAGTTCGCATCACTTCCAACTCTAGGCATTCCAGGGCTTTCTTTACGAGTCTCTGAGTCGACCTTGAAAGTTATGCCACACACTTCTCCCGAGCTGTCAACTCTAGGCACGGCCTTCAGCTCGTTAACTGGATGCTCGTAGCTTCGTAGACCTCCCGAAGACGTGAAGAAGCATCCTAAAGAAAGGGAAATGGATTTATGAGCTCAGTTGAATCGTGAGGATCTGCAGACGGCATAAACTTCTTTTTATGCATTTGTAGAACGATGTTAAAACAACAGAATTGTTCGTCTTTCTGTTGTTCCCAATTTTCTAATTCTACAACAAAAGAATGAAGCTTTTATTGAATTAGAAGATCATTCACCTTGCGTTGCTCAAGAGTGAGACCCCCAATTCCACCTTGAAGAAATTCCCATTAACAAACAATCTATCTAAAACAAATTCCTAGACAACAAAGCCCATATTCTAGTGTCCAGATCCCCTCAAAGAACATACTCCACTCAATGTGTACTTAATGAAGCACATCTGTCCCAATACAATACGACTTTGGTGAGCTCCCGCAAGCACGGAACAATTTTCAATTTAAAGTCACGCCTTAACTATTGATTTTGTTTCATGAACAAAATTGAAAGTAATTTCAAATTCTGGCCTACAACACCTGAATCCTCGTCTCGAGTTCTCCCAACACTCAAAGTCCCAATTTTACACCATATTCTATTTTGTGTGACAAAAACACTCTCAAAGTTCCAATTTTACAATACAACATGATCAAATATGCTAATCAAACCAGACCCAATGTTTAACAGGTCGTCACAATACCATGTTTACAAAACTTGGATCTCTCGTTATTTCCCGTTTGAATATTCCATTTTCATAAAACTCAAAAGCATATATAATAAGGTGACTAATAATGCAACATCAAGGCCAAAAAACATTTAAGTGATAAAATACACAATACCTTTAGGAAATGGAGCAAATGATTTGCCACAACCTTGCTTCGCAACTTCGACATCATTAGAAAGAACAAGGTGACCTTCTGCATCAGTTCCCCAGTAGAAGGGTACACTACCATCAGCATCCTGTTTTTGAAATACGGAAGTTAGTTAACCTCAGGCAAAACAGCTTGGCAAGATATCCAAAACAAGATTCACGTAATAACGTACCAAACAACGTAAAACAATTTACTGTCTGCAGGATTAAGGAATTACTTACAGAGGCAACAAATGTTGCTTTCAACGCACTATCAAACAGAATGAATGCAAATTTCCCTTGAATATCCCTGACAACTTGCTCAGGAGGATAAGGACCTCTGTCCCTCAAGGTCCTGTAGGCCTCAATAACAATGATCACTTCATTTGCTGTCTTGTTTAACCCGTACTGCTGCTTAAGATGTGCAACGTTTTCGATGTGGCCTTCAAATAAGCAGAATATGTCATCCACAACTCCAAACAGTCTGAAAAGATGACATAACCGGTTAGAGACATCTAATTGTGCCATGCATAAGAGGATCTACAATAAAAGTAGGCATAATCCGACCAGTCATGGAGGTAAGAAAAACAGCATTAGAAAATACCCAAGGAAGCGCTACATTTATGCAATGCCAATGTTGAGAAACGAAGGGTTTGTTAATTCTAATAAATCTGACCCGCTACAATGATATGACTTCCAAAAAGAAGCAAGATCAAGTAAAGGCGACAGAAAAGGCCTCCTTGCAGTTAAGGGAAAACAGTACAACAGAAACTGATAAGTTTGTATAACCTATTCTTTTATTTTCAGGTCTGTTACTGCATTATTGGAAGTCACGGATCACATATGACCCAAACCAGTGACTGGATGCATAAATTAAACGAAAATAATGCTCGAGTACGGACAAAAAAGAATCTAGCAAGCAAGTATCAACCAAACAACAGAACACAGGATGATAAGAAAATCAATGAATCTCAAACAAGAGTCTCTCACCCACAGAAAAAAATAAAAAATAAAAAAAATAAAAATTTTATCACAGAACACAAACAAGAAATAGAATCAGAAAAAAACAGATACGTTTTCAAGAAAAACTGCGATGGCCACCAGTAGACATACTACAGAGAAAAACAATGAGGGTATAAAAGGGAATTAAAACAAATGTAA
>JACFYI010001436.1:1046499-1066430 GCA_014898755.1 Handroanthus guayacan | reverse complement strand
GACCAAAACCGAAAAGTGGCAAACATACAGGACGAAAAGTGTAATTAACCCCATTTAAAAAATTATTCAAATTTTATGGATGGTTTTTCAATTGTTTTTGAATATACGTTATGAGAGAAGGGAAAAATAATCATTTATAAATATGCGATGAAGAAATATATTTATTAAAGATGAGGTAATTTTAATGGCAAAGGATATAGAATTACATTCAATCATAAATTTCGAGTTTTAAAATCATAATCTAATGACATGTTTAATTGCCTTTTACATAGTAAAACTTTTGATTATTACAAATATGGTGTATTTACCTATAAGAATTATAATGTATTTACATATATATATGAATTATAATGTGCACATAATTGCTAAAATTTCATGCCAAGATAAAAATTAGACTCATCATTTTGGTAGCTATAACGAAATATTTAAGTGTCAAATATAAGTATAACGAATTCATGAATTGACAACATTTCATGTATTGACATCAACTGGCATTTGCAATTGTCGATTGTCGATTGAAATCTTTTCAATTAGACTCAACCCGGCATGAGGGTTTGGCTTGCAGGAAAGGCAAAAGGGAAATCTCTTTAGAACTCCAAAGAATTATTTAAAATCAAAGAATATGTTATTGTATCTAATCTTGCATCTTACCATGTGAAATTTTAAAATGTAAAAGACAAGTTGATTTAATTTAAGAAAACCTAAGTATGCGTTCGACCGATAATTAAATGAAATTGTTCATAAAGTTGGAGTCCACTAGCATTTCTGGGCAATAAAGTTAATTGGATGGTTTAAATGACTGAAATCGATAATGAGAGGACTTATCTTTTAGTAAATATTGTGGCATATGAATAATAAGTTAATATACTTAGAAGAACTTTATTGATAAGGTTTAGCGTTTAAAAATTGCTTGATAAAAATTTAAATCTGTGCCAATTTCAACTTGTCATAAAAGTGAAAACAAATCAAACTTTGTTTAAAGCTTGTTTGAGCTCACTCATTAAACATAATGACCAAGATTGAACACATTTTTTCATTCGATAAGATTTAAAACTCACTTTGAGCTCTACTTAATTAGTTAAAAAATATTAAAATATACGTAAAAGATCGAGCGACACTAGCCCAAATCGTGGTCGACTCATTAGGTCGCACACCACCTCGCTTGTTTTGTGAGAAAAGAAAAAGGAACTACTACTTCTAGAGCTATAAAATCTTAAATTAGACAAAACTTCATTTTCAACTTGAACACTTTTATCTAGGGCTGAACATCAACAAAATTTGCTTTGATACTCCAACACAGAAAAAGGTGGAACAAAAAGGTTGCAATGTCTCTATAAACAATAGAAAAGAAAAAGAATCATTAGTTGGTGAACAAAACAACCACTTCATATACCCCACACCCATTATATGTTTATGTATCATCACTATATGAAATCTGGGAGAAGTAAGGGTTCTGTTTGTTGGGCAAAATGGAGAGAAATTCTCAGATATCGCAAGTGCCAAGAGTGAAATTGGGTTCTCAAGGTTTGGAGGTAACAAAAAGACTTTTACTTTTTCTGGGATTTATAATTTATATCAGTTTAAATAAATTTTACCATCATCATCGGGGAAGAATATACACTGATATTCTGCATATATTTATTTTAAATGTTTTTTATATATGCTCAAATGGATGCCAATGCCTTTCTTTTCAGCAAGTTCTGCAGTATATGCGTGATTTTTTTCTTCTCTGTGGGATGCCAGGTTATCCAAATAATTTGTTGAGGTTTATTAGAATAAGAATAAATTTGCTTTCCAAAGAAAATCTTGTCATTTTTTTGAATACCTTTTCACCTCTGTACCCTGTTACTGGTGGGATTGACCTAAGGATATTTGGTATGAGTAAGCTCAATTGAGGAAGTACCTATGATCTCCTAAAAAAGAAACCGTGAGCGTTATTGGGTTGACCTAGCAAAAACTATGCGACGATCAACTAGCATTTGTAGTGAGATGTCATGTGTCAAATATAAGTATGATAAAATAGCTGCATCTATTGTGTTGACATCAACTAGCATTTGGTGTTTGCCAATTGCCAACGGTCGGGTCAGATCTTCTTGGGTAGACCCGACCGGGATAAAAGGGTGGAGGTATTGATCCATGACCGGGTTTGACTTGAAACAAGGGCAAAAGAAGAAGGGAGAATTAGTGAATTACTTTAGTACCCCAAAAGGCCTACTTAGCTACTACCCCATTCCATATTTTGCTTGATCTATGGTTCTTTACGACAAAGAGGTTCTTCTTAATGTTGTTTTCAGGTTTCTAGACTGGGTTTTGGCTGTGGGAGCCTTTCAGGTATACTGAATGCTCCTCTGTCTCATGAAGCTGGAGGTGAAATTCTGAAAGAAGCTTTTAACAAAGGGATCACATTTTTTGACACTGCTGATCTATATGGAAGGGGTGATAACGAGATCATGATTGGCAAGGTAACTTAGTATTTCTATCTGAATTATGAAACCAATCATGAAATTTCACAAAATGAGTTCTCTTGGGGTGTTGCTGAAGATAAGAAAGCTATTACATGCATGGATCTATGAAATGATGCATCGACATTTCAATAAATATTCGTGTCTTGTCCAACATGCCTCCAACACACGTTCAACACACAACTTGACATGTCCATAAATTTGAAAAAATAAAAATAAAATTGAAAAATGATGACACTTCATGTGGCGTGTCCGATAAATAATGAATGATGTGTCGTACATTTTAGACACGTTAGGTCCGCCTTCATGTATGGTAGAGAGCATATGAGTGGTAAAATAATTAGCTAAAAGCTAAAATGTTCTAAACTAGCTTGATTGTTCCCTCATTCAAAATCGCTCCTTTTCTACATTTCTGTGAAATTAAAATCACTCCATATACCATATCAGATTTGTGCCATGTCCTAGAATTTTCGGTACCACCATATCCACATCATGTCAGAGTCATGTCATGTCAAGATTTTCAGATATCACTAACATTCTATAATCGTTCCAGGCATTAAAAAACCTGCCTCGCGAGCAAGTTCAGCTATCAACGAAATTTGGCATTTGCATGAAAGATATGAGTGAGGTTCAGGTCAAGGGAAGTCCTGAATTCGTGCGACAATGCATTGAAGCTAGTCTTAAGCGGCTTGATGTCAATTACATTGATCTGTACTATCAGCACCGTATTGACACATCTACGCGAATAGAGGAAACTGTTAGTATCAAAAGATGCTCCATACTATACATCTTTGTTACTCTGATCAGGTTCTTTTATTTTCTGATCCTTCCTTTCTCCATTTGTGAAGATGGGGGAACTGAAGAAGCTAGTGGAAGAGGGTAAGATTAGATACATTGGTTTATCTGAAGCTAGTGTAGACACAATCAAGAGAGCACATATGGTGCATCCCATTACTGCTGTCCAAATGGAGTATTCTCTGTGGAGTCGCGATATCGAGGAAGATGTGATTCCACTTTGTAGGTAAGCTCGAAACCTAGCTCTAGCCTATAGTGGTGCAAACGAGCCGAACTGAGCCAAGCCAAGGTTTGACCCTTTTTTGACAAAATTTGGACTGAAGCTCAACTTGACTTCTTTGGGTTGAATTCATGTTCAGGTCAATGGGTTGAATTCGAGCTCAAATATAAATGTGTGTGTATATATATATATCAAAAGAAAAGATGGGCTGACAAACCTACAAATTAGAATTATTTTGGCTTGAATCGGCTGGAAATCTGTATAAATTAGGTTCGAGTTCAGCTCATGACTGAATTCATCGAACTTGAGCTTGAACGATCCTTGAGCCACATGGATTCAGTTGCATCCCTTCTCTGTACCAATTGCAATATCAATCTAATTAGATTAATGGTTGTCTCTGATTTTGACACAGGGAACTTGGTATTGGTATAGTAGCATATAGCCCGCTTGGTCGTGGATTCTTTGGTGGAAAGGCAAACATGGAGAGCTTGCCTCCGGAGAGCTTGCTGGTAATAGTTGGATATTTTTACATCTTATCCGCATATAACCTTTTTCTTTGATTGAAGAGTAAACAAACAGTTACCAACATTGTTGTTGTCGTCGTTGTTTCAGGAGATTCATCCAAGGTTTATTGGGGAGAATCGAGAAAAGAACAAAGTTTTATATACGCAATTTGCTAGTTTAGCGGATAAGCATTCTTGTAGTCCCGCTCAACTGGCCCTCGCGTGGCTTCTCTATCAGGGCGATGATGTTGTTCCAATACCTGGTATGTATATAGTCCTTGTATTTCTAATTTAGTTTTTTTTTTTGATGAATTGTATTTCTAATTTAGTTTATAACAACATAAAATGTTGTAAAATTTAAACTTGACATTGTAGTTTAGAGATGTAACACGTAATAATTTGATGTTTTTAGGGACTACAAATATTAAGAACCTGGAAGATAACATTGGGTCCACAGGACTGAAGCTGAAACCAGAGGACTTGAAAGAAATTGCTGATGCAATTCCCATTGATCAAGTTGGAGGTGATAGAGAATATGACATATTTTCAAAGTATTGCTACAGATTAGCAAATACACCAGAGAAAAAGTTCGGTTCCTAGAACTCCTATATATACCCCACCAGCTGCATAATTGTGGTGGATTTAATTTTTCAATCATTGTGTGAAAATTAAGCTTTAAGACACCATATATTATAATCTATTTTGCATATACATGATATTTTGCCAGTATTTTCTTCTTGTTTCTTGTTCTTTCTCTTACATGTCTATTTATATTAAGACATAATTGCATTTACGTGCAAGCCAAATACCAGAATAGCAAGGAAGAAGGTCCTCAGCTTGATCACGCACGCTGCAAGAATACTGAATATAAGATTAACATACTTCACGGGGTTTTTCCAAATATGGGAGAAGAGGATGCAATTTTCATAACCAAAGGATATTCACATATACTTAGACCAAGGCTAAGTGAATGTAATTATCCTTCAGCGTCAAAAATTTTCAGTCAGAGGTACTTCTGATCACAGAAAATGAGACACGGATGAAATTACTCGCTACAAGAAAACCACCACCTCCGGAGACAAGTTACTTGCAAGAATATGGGCACGAAATCAAAGTGTTCAACTACCTCACAAATTCATTAGCAAAATCATACTCTTTATTTACTGACTAACTACTGGACAAAATTAATCGGCTTCTCCCACCCCAGTTACAAAATGGTTCTTCGTGAGATACACCCTTCATGGCAAAGTCCAAAATGCCCAATTCGGTTCACAGCCCCTATTTGTGGATGTGTATATTTGAATTTTCTAGTCATATTGCAAATTTGAGAGTCTTCTCTTATTTGTTACATCGGGTAATATATATCTCACAAAAACAAAAAGCCTATACACTCAAGATATATAAACATATAAACGAATTGAGAAATTTTCTACTCTTTGTGTGTATGTACATTAACCTGACTGTCTTCAGGTGAACTAAAACTCCATCGTCACGGGTCTATACTTGAATTGCAAGTTCTTTCAGCTCACCATTTTGGAGTGTCTCCACCTCCAACTCGTCATTTATATCCTGTTTTTCAGTTGGGACAACTCATCATATGGTTTGAAACGCAAGAAAGATTACTATCGATTCACAACATACAGCAGTCTACAGGTGGAGATTCAACAACTGAGCTGGATCTCCGCAACCGAAATTGAGACAGCATAATGTCACAACAATGGCTAGGTCTCCACACAATAGCTCATTCGGGTTACAGTTATAATGATCTCAAAGCGAACTTAGGATTATTCTATTAATAAGATGTTTACTCCAGTCAAATTCCTGCTGTAGACTTGTCCTCTAGCTATTCATACTTCAGGTTTACCAATTCATAACGTCATTGTGTAGTTATGGGTTTCAAATTTTACAACATACCATGAGATTTGACATATATAATGCCATATAAGGCCAGCCAATTTTGTATTGTGAATAACTGTTTTGAAAGAACAAAAATTGACGACATAACACATGAAACTAAGATACAATTCACCAATGCAGTAAAATAAAGTGCAGCACAAAAGAACAAAAGACAAACAATTAATAAACTAATGGGAAATTACACTTACTTCTACAGGCACTGGGAACAAATTTATGCTGCTTGGGTTGAAAGTGAAACCACTGCACAGGAACATGTAACATTAAATAATCAAAAGCTAGTTAAAACACCCACCCGCCCACACCCACACACCCACACACACACACACACAAAAAAAAAAAACCAAAAACATAAACAAAACCGAGAAAGCCAAAAAAAGAACAAATACAGTAACAAAAACAAAAAAAAAAAAAAACAAAAAACAAAAAACAAAAAAAACAGAACAAAAAAACAAAAAAACAAAACAAAACAAAAAGGCACATAAATTGTAAAAGTTCACATATGCAATATAGCATTCACGGAAACCACCTGGGATCTAGGGAATTAAAACCTCCAGCCTCAAATATATTGGATATGCCATACGTGAAAGTTGCATGCAGATAGAAAAGACAAAAGGCAGGACACGTGAATATAGTAGTACCAAAAATTGATCTATAAGTATCTATATGATGTTACTCGAAGTATACCTGCGAGACAATATCAACTGCCACACATATGGAATGAAGAACTCCTCAGGGTGACTCTCTTGTTCATAGGTAAAGCGCAGTTGCGCAAACATCTTTTCAAAATCAAAATGTAAGGATAAGATACAAAGCATCATAAAACATCTCTAACGGTGAAGTTAATTACTTATACAAGCTTTTGCTTCATACCTTCATGCCTTCACCTCTCCAAGATCGGCAGTTGTTAATTATGACTTGGAGCACTTTCTCCACCGACCATTCATCATCTGTTTTCTGAGCATCCATACGGCTATTGAAGAAGTCCAAAACCTGTAACAGAAGAAAATTTGTTACACGCATGGAAAGAATAATCATCTTCAAAACCACTATCACCTAACACGGACTTGGTTTTTTGGTAAAATTTATTGTTTACAGGACCAAAATGTAAAATACTTCTATTAGGATCTTCTCTCCTGAACACATACGGTATAAATGTTTTCTAACAGCTCATTAAAACGTGGATGATTCTTGAACGGTAGAAAAACCTCCTGCCTGTGCATAATTGCATAAACAACCTGAAAGTTACAGCCACAGTAAGGAAAGTATTCTATCAACCCATGAGCTTAAAAGAGTCAGATAAGCTACAGATGGTTGAATGACCGATTGCAGTTTGTGATACCTCCGGATTCCTCGGCAAAGCATAAGTCAAGATTGCATTTAGTATCTCCAGCACAAGTCTCAGGAAATCAGTATACAGATGCAGTTCCCCAGACTGCAGGATAGATAGTTAAGGGTCAGTAAGTACCCCAGTGCAATCAAATAAAACTGAAAATACTTGCGATTGTAAACATGACTGGAGAAGAGGACTTGATTACCGAATCCTCTGGAAGGCTGTCTCCTCTTAGATCACCATCTGCCATATTCATCTTGTCATTTTTAACCTCTGCTAATTTATTGTACCTAAAGATTGAGATATTAAAACAAAAACTAGGGGAGAGAACTGAACAGTGAAACGCATCTATAAATCGAGCACTAAACATCCAGTAAGCTGTAATTGACAAAACAGTAAAGAAGTTACATACTTGCGTGAAAGCATATCGAAAAGGCTAACCAACTGCTGTGATGCATATGAACTCAGACGATGAACATGCGGTGCCATATTTGCCAAAGTTGCAAGGCAATTCGTATGAAGATAGACATCCTGTTACAATTGAAATGTCAAAAACTACATAACCAAATAAATTTGTAAAACTTATCATTCCCCTCTATCAGTCATTTCTGCTTTGTGCATGCATATCTACATTTGTTCAGAATGAAACTCACACAGCCTTCGGATAATTAGAACAACAGAGTAGGTTTAATAAGATGCTATTATGCAAAGCTATAAACTGCAACAGAGTGCAAAATTCCAATGTGGACTTTTAAGATGAGGAGAATAAGCTAAAAGAATTGTGTCAACTCTTACCCTTAGCTTAGAAAGGTTATACTTCACAGTCCTAATTAAAATTATGATCATGAGGGAACCAAGAGAAGTTTGATGAAGGAGACGTTCTTGATACCATGGAACATTAGGAAGGATCTGAAAGAAAAATTATTAAAAAAGTTAAGACCTTAAAATAAGTAAACTAATATGGGTGAACAAGAACTATCTTTACCAGTTTGTGAACGCTGGCATTAAACGAAGAATCTTGACTTAGTATAAGAAGTATAATCAGCACCATATAAATATGATTGGGCGTCCTCCTTGGAGCATTATATAGTGTTTCCAACATAGGCATCAACTGTATTTCACAATAAAAGGTTAACATCATACCAAGACTTCCAGTGGAAACAAAACAAGTGCAAATGCAGCAAATCAATGACCAGAGAAACAATTACGATCTTCTTCCTGAATATCACTAAAGTA
Organism: Handroanthus guayacan; assembly: GCA_014898755.1. Taxonomy (NCBI): domain Eukaryota; kingdom Viridiplantae; phylum Streptophyta; class Magnoliopsida; order Lamiales; family Bignoniaceae; genus Handroanthus; species Handroanthus guayacan. Next base: position 1,057,967 of record JACFYI010001436.1, on the reverse strand, counting down.
GCTGCAGAGACTATCGTACTCCTATGATTTCAACTTATTCTCAAATGTTTGAGAACAAAGATCAGCAAGATTGCGAGAATAATAGTGCTGCAATAAACACTTCCCACTAAGGATAAAATGGAAGTAGATAACCCAATTTTCTTTATATCATAATCATCAGGAGAAGTTTTATGACTACTCAAAGTCACAAAAAACAGATAGAACATTGAAACTACTTTAAGATTCACAATGATATTTATCAGTTATTCTTCAGTCATTATTGTCTGCTCCCCAGTCAAACCTTTAAATTTTAACATTTCTGGCGGAGGGTTTACAAGATAATCTCTTCAAAGAAAGGTGGGAAAAAAAAATTAAAAAAAAAAAATCATGTGAGAGAGAGAGAGTGTGCGTGTTCTTCATTGAGAATGTGAAATTTTATGACTCATACCAGTGTATCCATATCTATTCGCACCAAAACATACTCCAAGAAAAATGAATTTCCATGCACCAAAGAATAAAGCAACAGGACAGAGGTTTCCTCAGCCAAGCACCTGAGAATAAGAAAAACATATGCAATGAAACCCTAAAACAAGATTATATTCATCAAGACCTTAGAGGTGCATTTCCATGTGCTGACTCCAATAGTAGAGAGTTTTAGCACGTATGGTACCATTTATAAAGACGAAGTAAACTATAGAAGAAAAGCTATATTTGAAGAAAACATAAAAGTCAAGTTATAAATTCCAATAGAAAAGAGTTCTGATGGGACACCACAACCAATAGATGTTTACAAGAAGCAAACTTTAGCCAAGTGAAATCTAGGTTCATAGAAATGGAGGCCCTGCATGCCTTCTACAAGCATTTTATGTTGATTTTTTGCAAAACATTAATTTCATCAAATAAAATCCAATAAAAGATCCCAATAAGAGGACTCAAGAGGTAACATGTCAAGATAGAGAAATAAATTTCATTTTCCTTGTCAACCAGAAAGCGATGGAAACACTCACATGCCCAACGTATCAAACAGAGAAGCAAAAGGAAGCCTCACAAGCGGACCACCATTTGCATTGCCCTCAATATCAATGCGATTAACTGCGTGCAGACCACTCAGAGGCTTAATTACTGTTAAATTATCATGAAATATCGATGTAACAAATAACAAAACAGGGATGCCAAACGAGCCAAGCCGAGCTCAATGAGCTCAAGTTTTATAATGAACCAAGCTCTAGCTTAGAGTTAGCTGTTCATGAGCTCGCAAGCTTTTAATTTTATTTATCTACACATTTTAATAATTACATATCATTTAATATATATATTAATTATATAGAATATAAAATATATACTCATGAATAATAAATATTAGATGATTTTTAAAAATATTCAATAACGAAAAAGAATTATATTTCGAGCTCAATCTTGGGCTCAATTCCCTCGAGCTTGAATATACAATTCAAGAGCTCGTTGACACCCCATAAAAAAATCCGGCAATGCCAAGGATCACACATTCAGTATCCCGAACATTTTCTACTGCCTTGCAGAAGGGGTTTTCCAAAAAGTATGTTTCTTCCTTGGGGAGTGATTCTGAACTGCTGTTATCACTTTTATCCTTTACATAGTCCACTGAAATACATTTATGGTAATGACAAAGGACAAGTAAAACATTGAGACTGCTTTCCGCCAATGGACTCCTTGAAGCTTCACCAGTTGAGCTGACTAAGTAATTAAAGGGCAATAGCATCAAGTTTGCTGCATGTATGAATTATAACATAATGAGAAAGATCAGGAGATTTAGAAGGCATAAAAATATAACAAGCATAGACTGGAAATGTACAGGAATTTTAAAGATGCATATAAAAACCTATAGTTGATATTATCTCTGATGGATCATATCTCAATGGAAAGACATAATAGAAAGTTAAAACAAGACAAGGCCAATATTAAGGTTAGGCAACTAAGTGTCTATTATCAGAATTATGAGTGTCTAGATTTAAATCCACCTGTATGACTTCAGTGACATGATAAAAATTTCAAGTATTGAATTGAACTGCATGAACACAAAATAATAACATTGTGTTCCAAGAATTTTGCTGAAAGAAATCAAGACTCAGCCAAAACAGAAAAAGAAAATACATCAATATCACACATAAGTTGAAAAGTTGATGAAGGGAATGTTTGTGCCACACATATCATACCAGCTGCAGAGCCAACTCTCCTCAGAACACCAGAGTGAAATGTTGAATAAGATGAAATGGTTAATGGAACCCTGGGGCGCATGATGTAATTGAGCAATAACTTGTGCACAACAGAATCAACCAAAGAACTTTCCTGTAGAAACAACAGCAATTAATACGGAAAAGCGAATATACAGTTAGCATTGAAGCCTCGATGTTCTTGAAACAACCTGAATCATTGCTGCATCAATGAAAGGGTGTGTATCATTTGGTCCTGGTGATGGCCCAGAAAGAAGTTGAGTAGACATGGCAATCAGCATGAAGTTAAGTAGCTCATGATGCAGGAGGTATGTTCCAGGGCTATCAAGGAATTGCGTAAATTAGGGAAATGTAAAGACAAAGCAAATGCATAAATAGACATATTGAATAATCAAAGCATACCTAATATCAACTTTGGCAATGAAGTTAAGTACACTGTACATGATGAGGTTTGCAACATCTTCACCTGCGTTTATAAAGTGAAAGAAATGAGGAGCAAAGTCAACTATAATCACAACCATCAGGAAACTAGTAAGTTATGCTGTGAAAGATTAAACTGAGAACAAAATACTAACATTATGACCACTGAGCAGAAGCATATAGGTGATTCAAAAATAAGAATAATAGAGACTGGATATTTGAATGCCATGATATTACACAGAAGTCACACACATACATAAGCATATACATAAATACACACATACATATATATATTTATCTACACAAGCGTACACACACAATATGTATAAATTGATTAAAGAAAAACATTAAGCTACGCTGTGAAAAATGGCACCTTTTGAAAAATTATTTGGCATTGGCTCACTTTCACCCAGCGATAGGTATAGATCTCTGAAGTTGTCACTCTTAGCATTCTCAATAAGAAACTTCAGAAAAGCAGATAACAAAAATAACGCATTAAGAGCTTTTGCAGAAGCTGGAGATGCCATGCCAGCAGACACAGACTCTTGCAAGCACCACGCTAGGTGAATCAAAATTTTTGCAAGGTGCCTTGTGTTATGATTGTTCATTGCTGCATGAAAATAAGCCCAAAGAGAATCAGACCAGTAAAAATATATCTGAAAAATGTGGACTGAACATATAAATAACATCACATGAATCATTCTCTCTTATTTGCTTTATGTATAGCATCATTTAGGATTAGTAGCCATGGCCCAGTATATTCACATTGCTTTTGAAGAATAAGTGAGTAGCTAATTGAATAGCTGTAAATATAAATCCTAACTTCCTAATTTTATGATACCAGAAAATTATATAGAATAAGCAGAGAGATTCTCAGTAGCTTCTGGGCAATTAAGCCGTAAAAATAGCATACTTGTCTCAAGCATTGTGCCTTGTCAGAACCTAAGAAAATTATGCACATACAGACAGAACCAAACACCATGATACTTAGTTCAAAATCTTCAAATTCGCTGTATAATGTTTTTTATGCATCATATAATTGTCAGCAGCATATACTTCTCCTCAGAAAAGATACCAAAAGGACAGAAATTTATGATGAACGGACATAATGATACGGACACTATATGAGAGACACGAAAACACCAGGTTTCTTTTAAAAAAAAAAAAATTAAGATGCAAATAGCTCCAAAATGAATACATATTTGTATTATGATATAAGTAATGTATATATATATACGTATACATATATATATGCACAGATATGCAATATTTGGTAACATATTAAGACATATCAGTAGGAGGGTAAGAAAAATAAGTTTCTGCAGATAATTTTCTGAAGTTTCATTAGTATGATTTTTGCAGTGTATCTCGGGGAGAAAAGTAAGAACTTTACTGTCATAGAAAAATGTAAAGAAATAATGGTTTTAAATGAGACAACAATTTTTAGTAACTTCAAAAATTTTGATTTTTTAGTTAATCCTTCGACAATTCTAGAATTTTTAAAATATATAAGAAATTACCCCCATCAATTTGAAGAACACGTGTTGTTGCCAGCGCGTCTAACACGCTTTCAATGTGTCTTCAGTTTTTCTTGTTTTTGTTCACATTACAGACATAACAAGTGGTGTGCTGAAGGTGTGTAATGTATGATATGCTGTTTTCACAACATGAACGACTTTTTGAGGGTCGATGCATCACAAATAGCAATGTACATCAAGAAGGCACTATCCTAAGGGGAATGGATATTTCCTAAACAACTAAAGAAAAAATCACACAGGGAAAAGAATGTTTCAGAAAGATGCGATAGTGTTAATAGCTGCAAAAGATACGCCTTTACCTATATGTTTCATGAATAAAACGCAAGGCCAAAATATATGTGATTCGACCAAAAGAAAAGGGAAAAAACAAAAAAAAAAAGGATAAACAGATAGGGAGGGGGAAAAAAGTGAAATTGGAAGGAACCATTACTAGCCGCATATTACTTGCATGCGTGGTCTTTGTGAAGGATAATGCTCTAGCATTTATTCCAGGCAAAACAAAATCATCTAACCACCATAAATATCAGCAGTACAAGTTCATTACGGCAGGCTAAGTTTGCATGTGCTTGTATAACGTGATCTTTAATATTCTCTTACTTTGAGAAACACAAAAATCTGAACCACACACATCTTAAGAATCAAAGGTAGATAGCATACCTTCGCTGGCTCTTTCCCAAGCAATTGGTTTTGTCATTGAATGAAAATAAATGCAGGCAAGAGAAACATACGTCATCCCCAACCCAACAAAATAACAAGAAAGTTAAGATAAAGGGACAAATATGCCCATGTAGACACATACGAAACTTGATTAGTGCTAATTATGAATGCTTTATTCTAGGTAAAGCATTCATCAAATATACCTATTAAGATTAGCTAAATCAGAAGATTCATTTATGCAATAAATTGGATATCGTTTCCTATTCCATCAAGTATAATCCCAGATACCTGTATACTGATCCACAGATCAGTGAGTCCCTTGCAAAAACTATGGGCTATTTCATAATTCAAGCAACTTTCAGTGCAGGAGTTGCATAGTTCCTCATGTAAATTAAACCAAAATCATTAGCATAATTTGAATGCTTGACCATAAGAAGATCACCAAAAACGAAAGAACTGAAACATGATACTTGAAAAACAATATTGAACCCTTTACTAGTTACAGAAATCAGTCACCAACTCTAACAATATCAAATGCCCTAATTTCACTGAAAAGATCACAGAAATAGTTATGACCATCACCTTCTCCTAAAACTGCAGAAAACTCCCGGCAGTAAGGATGTCAACTGTGGACTAGTACCATCTCCTTGAAACTTCCTAGATAGCACCATTTTGGATATTCTTTAGGAATTACAGAATGTAATTCACAAGAAAATTTTGAAATTCAAACTCAAAACAACACATATGCCTCACCTATACGAGGTGGCACAACTCTCAAGCACGTCTAATATCCAAACAAGAAAAGATGCACTAATAACGAAATTGCAAATTCACATTCAAAACTAAGTCAGATTCCAGCAGAGGAGATAACACGAGGTAATGCACATTCAAAATGCAACTAAACCGCTAATTTCAGGGGAACAAACACGAAAAAATTTTCAATTTGTGAAAACATAAAGAAAAGAGTGACAATGCACTGACCAAAGAGGTAACAAGCTTCGCTGACACGATTAGACGGCCAGCGAAGATCAAGTGAAAACTCGAGAAGCTGCTGCCAGTAATCGGAGGCGAGAGGAAATGATTTCTCACCAACGAACGCTCCAATTAAGTACTCGGCCGTCTCCTGCGGCCGGACTCCGCCGCCTAGCCGCGGCGTCGATGGCACTCCGCCCATCCTGTATCTTTATCGAATCGGCAATACAGCTACGTATATGAACGTACAGGTGTATGTATACAACAATGCGTTTGGATCTGGAAGAGAGATGAGGAAAGAGTGCTTGGGAGCGAAGGTATTGACGAAAGACTTTAGAGAGTAGAAATTTTATGATCCCCTTTCCTTTTTCTTTCTTTTCGTTGGTTTTATGTGAGGAGACTCCGGATGCAGATGATGATGGCACCTTGTATCCAACAAACAGAGACTGGATATCTTTTCATTGACAAAATTACCCCTCAGCTCTATTAATATTTACGTCCGCGGACTGTCTTTTGAATTTTAGGTAAAAAAAAATGGTAGAATATAATTTTCTCCAATAGGGAAAAAAGTTTTCTTTCTTTCTTTTTTCCCCGTTTTTAGAAGGCGTTGGGTGAGCTTATAAGCTCCTAAAAAACATTTCACATTCTTATAAGATGTTAAAATGTGTTCGATAAAATTTTTCAAAAAAAATCTTATTAATTCACAAAATAAAAATAAAATAAAACATCTCTTAGGAGCTTATAAGCTCTTTTTAAAAAATTAAGGAGATCTTAACTTGGTTAGTTACAAAATGATCCGCTACTCATAGTTATATTTTCTACTTTAGAATCCTAAGAAGTTCTTAAGATCCATTCAACGATAAGCGAAGGTTATTGGAGTTTCTTTACAAGTTTCTTCTGAATATTTTTGCTATATTGAGAAAGAACTTGATACTTTTATATAATATAGTATTATATTCACAATGTTCCAATATTTAGTCTTATTATTATCTCATATATTCAACAATGTACACTGTATAGTTAATATGTATTTGAAGAAAGTTTATGATAACATTAGAACAATTTTGATGAAATTCTAAATTCTTAAAATTTTGAGTTTTTTCATTAAGCTAAAAAATGTTGATTAGTTCTTGGTTTGATAATTTTTAAGATAGTCCTAGAAATTTGAAATTCGGTCGAATTATCATATCACTAATTTTTATTTAGAGCATTGTGTTAAAGGAAATAAATTAAGAAAAAATTTATATTTGAAGAAAAAATATACTAACTATGAGAAATGATGATTACATAGTCTATGATTATGCGATTGGAAGAAGATCTAAATAATGTATATTTCCAATGAATTACCTAATAATTTGTCTAATTTATATAGTTGTTGAATATGCGAAAGTATTTTTACTTTTTATTATTTACTTATTTACTTATTTGTGAATGGTTATGTAGATCAGTCTGCAATTCTCTAAAAATAAATTTGTACATACATTCTTTTGTATTATTAAATTGAAGTTTGACTATGAATATTTGCCAATCGAAAAGGGTCAAGTATTATATTTTCTAATCTTTAAATATGAGTTAATTCTTAAGTACACCATCTACATCAATTATATTTTTGTATGCTAGTACAATAGCTTTTTTTTTTTTTCTTTTTTCTTTCTTCGTTCTTCTTCTTCTTCTTCTTTATTATTTTTGTTTATTGCTCTTCATTGCTCTTCTAGTGGATCATCCTCAATCTTAAATACCCAACCGTGACTAGAATTTGCTCCAAATCTAAGACTAAGATATAGTACAAACTACGTTTGTTCAACCCCATGTTACTCCTACTATGTCACAAGCCCAACTTGCTGAGCCGTGTGGAACAAATTTTCTATTTTATTTATTTAATAAGTGGATTTAAATATATTTTATAATTTTCATAAAAATTTAATTACACATTTGTATATCGATTTAAATTTATTGAAATTAGGAAATATTAAACTTATACTTTCTCTTTTTGCCAACTAAAAAATATTATGCAAAATATCATCTCAACTATTTTATTATTATTAGGTCAAAGTTGACTTTGATATTTTGTAATCTTTAAAATAAAATTTTATAAATATTTAATAATTTATATAATTTATGATAAGTAAAATTACTAATCTATACTAATTTCTTAGTCAATTAATTTTTTGGTTTATCTATATTTTTAGTTTTACTAAAAATATTTTTTGAAATTTTTGCACTAGATATTAATAAATACAAAAGATTTTGTTATTTAAAATTACTTATCTTTATAAATATAGTATATGCAATTTAAAATTTTATTTCATATAAATAGTTTACTCTCTATTTTAAAATTTCAATCAATTTAAAAATATTTGTGTAATTTGTAGTTTTAGACTCAACCATTTGAAACGCTATGTAATTTATAAACTATACAAGGATCTTCAATATTTAATTATCTTGAAATAAATTTTTTATTTTATGCTTTTAAATAATAAATTTCATTATCACAATACTCAAAAGTTTTATTTATTTCATGATCACATGAGTAAGATAAATATTATCATAAAACATATTAATAATTAATTTGTCTACGGTGTATCACACCGTACACACACTAGCGCAATAATAAGAAAAATTATTTAGTAACTTACCAATAAAAAAATCTTCCAGTCTCATATATTAGTAGAAATCGAATTCATAACCTCTAAAATCTTGAAATCTCAAAATTAAACTAGATAATCCCAATACAATCAAATGAGTCGAACTTAAACAATTTGAAATTTTTATTATCATTTTAATATTTTACCTTTTTGCTTGAAGTGGGGAGCTACCATGAATTTGAAAAAATAATTAAAAAGAAAAGAACAAATAGTATTTGCTCATGGAATTATTTATACAGTACTCAGGACGTCTAGGAGGAAAATTACAAGGGCAATATGGTCATCATATTAGGTACAAAGCAATTTTATCGTCATTAGCGGCTGGCTTTGGAACTTTCGTCGGTGAGAAGGTGACGTGGCAATTCTCCACGTCACTTCAGCCGTATCAATTGGGCAAGGCCCACACGCTTATTCGAAAGTTGACCCACTCGCCTTAGCCGAATCCTGAAAACCTTTCGAAGCACGAAGAAGCACGCGCCGTGAGAACGTGGGATTAAGTCCGGTACTATTACAACGTCTTTCAATTGATCTGGTGCTTTACGGTTTACGAGAATAAACTGTGTGTTGACTTACTAACCGTTGATCTCATCATTGTCGATTTGCTCTTTGTTTGCAGAGTGATCACCACGCGAGGCCGTTGGGTGTGATAAATGTTGCTGATGGGTGCGTGGATCGTGGGCGAGAATTTTGGTTAGGACGACAAAACTTGATAATCAAGAATATTTTTAGTACCCATTTAGCCGTGTTTTTATTTACATTTTCATTTTCACTTTTTATTATTTTTAAAATATGAAAACGTATTTGAATGATTTATTTAAAAATATTAAATATAACAATAGATATGAGAATGAAACGTTATTAAATCTATACTTTTTGTGCATTAAAAGACATTTTTTGAAAAATATGTATGTTTTAATTATTTTGAAATGACATTGGTTAATATCTTTTATAATAAGAAAATGATATTAGTTACTTTTTTGTTAAATCAAATTTGAATTTGATTGATGTAGACGTAAATAAAAATAACAATAAGTGATATTTTCACCCAAAAAATATATAAACAAATGATTTTTAATTTTTAAATGATAAAAAAATGTGGAAATTGGTTGTGGAAGTACAACTAAACAAGCTTTTAAATTTTGGTTGGTCATATAATTATTACATAAGACACGACAAAAATCTTTCTAATTGTATTTATAAGCGCTAAACTCATAATAATAAATTTACTTCCTCGTAATTAGGATTATTTATCAAGAACTTCACAAACTTAGCTGATTTTGAATGAAAATTTGTAATATCAACCAAATATAGTTAAGCAAGATAAAATACTCGATCATTAGCCAGAGCCTTGAATGCATGCATAAGCATGGGATTAGTGAAAAATCCAACCAAACAAACGTTAAAAAGGCTACATTGTACAATATCCATGGTTACTTTGAGGATTCGGTTAATGAGAATTTGATAAGGGATAATTTATTTGTTGGTTTAAATTGGGACAGTGGTAATGTTGGTTGTTTACTTATAAAGTTTAAATTGGTTTATTTATCCAATTCCAGTTAGTTGTTTAACTTTTATTTTGGTAAAAGGTAGGTTTAAAAAAAAAAGAAAAAACAAAAACAAATTAGTAATGTTTGGGCCATTACATTTTATTTCATAATGGTTCGATGACAAATTTGGGTAAATTTTATGATTGGGAACAACATGGACTCTAGCTGAAAAGGGATAAAAATTCCGTTAATTGAGCTACCCAAAATGGGCGGTCTGTTATAAACCCCATTATCAGCCTTAATCCCGGGTTTAATAGTTTTATAGGGGATGACTCACCTTTGAAGTAAACATTGCCAAATCATCTTTAACTTACCAAGTCAACACTATTAGGCCTAGTTTATATTGAAGGTTAATGGGGATTTGTGCAGCTTAAACCCATTTTTACCTATATTTACTTTGTAAGTTTACAGACACGGGTTTAACATACAAGCCCGGATTTACATGGGTTAATGAGGATTTGCCCAAATCCATCAATTTGGACAGTTACATAAGCTGTCAAATAAACCTTTATTGTCTAATTACCATTGTAAATTACAAAACATGACATCCTCCTTCTTTCCCCGAAAAGCACACCTTACTGTTTCTTTAATCTCCCAAACAATGGTGGACCGATTCAACAACAAAGGAAAAAATATTCTTCATTAAAGCTTCTCCTTCTTCTTTTGCAAATTTATCTTTTGAGCCATGGATGATCTCAAAGCTGTCTCTTTTTTGTCCTCTGTTTACTGACTCAACAACAAATCCCAAAATTATATTTGAAAAACCCATTTTGCATACTCCATAACTCAACTTCTCAGGCCATAATTTATTGCAAAAAAGTGAATTTCAAGATTTTTACTCTCATTTCTTGACTGTTCCTTATTGCAATCTTTTTCAAAGAAAGAAGGAACGTACAGACACACAAAAGAGATAATGAGGATTTGAGAAAACCTTTGAAATTGAGAGGTTATATCATGGGTAAACAAACATTTTTTGGTCTTTTACAATCCTATCCAATTTTACAGCATCTGCTATTGGTGCCCAAGTCCAAAAAAAAGTCTTGTCCTCTTTTCTCTCCCATTAAACAGCAACAAAACATGCTGGAGCATGAGTAATTATGCCATGGTGTGTGAATCATTTATTTAAAAATGCATAGAACAGATAGTTTTGTACTGGAGTTTAATAGATGTGTGCTTTAGCGCAAAAGAATCTGTTTATATTATATAACCTCGAGCTAAAGCGCAAGATGTTTGAACCGGGGTGTAAATCCACTTATTTCAATTGCACAGAATTGAAATTACATGCGCCGCAACTCAAAGTTAATGCATTTCAGCTCAACTTCTATTGTAATATTTAAATATGAGGGTGTTTAAGCAATTTAACAATATAAACTACCTTAATCTAAACCACTGAAGTAAACCTTCCACACAATTTAAGACAATCAAACTATTCTTAACTATTAAAGTCGGCTTTTCTATGGTCCAATCCACATAGTTTTTGTCTAGTGTCAGATATGCTTT
>JACFYI010001436.1:1023029-1035021 GCA_014898755.1 Handroanthus guayacan | reverse complement strand
ATTTTGAGAGAAAAAAAAATAGTAATTGTGAGTCTAGGCCGCCCATATGTCATGCATACTAGTGTAGCCCAACTGATAAAATTTTAAACTTTAATAAAGAAAATATGATTATGAATATGATAAATGTGTATATATTTATTCACTTCAACTAATAATAATTTCATTTATTTATATATTACTTATATTAAATAAGCTGCGAACATTAATTAATGTAATTAATAGGCCTCTTTAATGTACATATAGAATGTGAAACAATTCACCCTCTAAACTACTCAATTGGTGAATTAATATTATCAAATGAATATCAAAATATATATTTCATTAATAGCTAGCACAGTGTATCATTATATATACCGTGTATTGATCAACAATAACCCGCTAGATGGATACTACTTTATTGCATTAAAGGTCGATAAGTTTAAAAAATTGTTAGATACTTAAATATTTAAGAATATCTATCTCGTCGATATCACCAATCTCATACCAAATCCAATCGGATGTACGAGATATCTAAGTTATAAAAGCAAATAGATCTATATATTTATTGACAAGAAAAGAGAAAAACTGTGAACGAAGATTGGGTTGATTGTAAAACAAAATCTTGAGTCACGAACAATGCTTTGATTGATGATGGAGAAGAGGAACTCTTGGTTCAATTCCCCGCCTTAACTCAAAAGAGATCGATCAAGTTCTATTAAGTTGGTCACATAGTGATTATTTATCAATAAGTGACCCTGACTATCAAATGATTTAACAATCGGGAACAATTTATTTATGCTACTTAATTTGAGATTCATTAGAAGTATCTATATTGAACTATAAACCCATACACTCACTTTAATATAAAGATAAGTACTCCTTGCTCATTATCAGACAATTACTTATTCACAAAATTGTGTGGGCTAATGTTCTGTATTTCTCATCTCATGAAAAACCCTTTTCGCTGATTTGCAAAATTTTGTGTAATTATCTTATTTTAATCGATGACATTATCATATTGCAATATGAATACTAGTAAGAAAACAATCATCAATCAACTAACACAAAAATCTATACTTTCAACAAAATAGATAAGACACATACTTTGAAGCAGAGGGATAAGCACTCCAGTACCATTAGCACTTCACATTAACAATTAAATTTACATTGCAGTTTAGATGTATTTGCAGTGACATAAAATTTTCAAAATAATGGAATAATTATCTCACGACCCTGAGATTTTGCTCAGTCACAAAAATACCATATGTGTTTAGAAAATTACAACTAAAGCAGTTGAGCTTGTGTAACAATCTCTATTCTAGTTCTATCATCAGCTATGGGTTTGAATCTATGAAAAATTCCAGACAACGTCTATAATTAAATCAAGCCACAATAGTTATTTAGGTAATTTTATTTAAATGAACATAAGCACTATCCTAATATGCATTGAAACAGGAGAAAAATAGAAGATACAATCATAGCCAGGAACATTATTAGCAGATAAGCAGAAAGATTCTTTATTAAATGGAGGTTCCTGATGAGCATAGGCACAAAGCATCCTGAAGATACAGATTCCAATAACATTTCAAAATTTATAACAGCACTTAGCAAGGTTTCAAATTCCCAGTGCATATAACTCTGAATTAATTTAGAATAAAAGAAATTGCCTTTTTGTACCAAGTTAGAATCTTGTGCAGATTGAACATGAGCAGAAACACAAGAATGAATGGTTCCAAACACATTAGGATTAAACTTCCCAACTCAGTCTCATAATAAGGTAGAGCACAAGAGAACAACTTTCAACACCAAAAATGAATTTAAACTCATGCAATAACCATAAACATTAAGGATTTCTATAATCATAATCCATTCATACGACCCTTCCTCAAGCAATCTGCATTTGCTAAAGCACAGGTGTGGTGGTTCTTTACGGATGAACGTTGTCGTATTATGTACCTTTGGAGTCCACACAGGATCACCAAGAAAGAGTCGCATTGCCTGCAGATATAGATTTTACGATCAAGAGTTGCATCCGGAAACATGCTAAGATGCTGTCAATATGATTATAGCATTCTATTCAATAATTCCATTGCAAATGTGAGGCATAAAAAATGGAATTCGAACTTAAGAAAAAGGCATCAAAAGAAATAATGACTATTCACCTATGTTGGTTATTCTGCTTATATTTTGATCTTTGCTGACAAAAAATTATAACAGTTCAAACATATAGAGGAGAAACCACCAGTTATTGAAGCAAATTGAATTAAAATTCAATATAATGAAAAGCCCTGTATTATAATTAGCTGGCCCTTCACAAAAACAGAACAAAAACAACTACGAAGGCAGAAATTAACAATCTTCTCGGCAAAGTAAGAAATTTTCTAGAATTAAGGATGCACAAAAAGCACATAAAGCTAGGATAACATTTAAAAGTACAAAATTTATAGATTGCAGAAATTGCATAACTTGCTAAGAGAACCCATTTTTTTCTACCTCCCAATCTCTTTCTTGCTAAATAAATCACTATTAGTGTGAACCAATTCATTTGGCAATAACAACTGCACTAGGACAGATGAAATACCTCAGAATGAAGTCACTTAACATTACACATCAATAAGACAAACTGCACTACAAAAATTTGTCATGCATTCCTGTATGGGAAAAGCACAACAATAATGAACACAAAAGAATTGAACAAGTCAGAATTAAATATGGTTCAACAGATCATTCTTCATTCATCTTCTTTTTGGCTTCTTAGATGATTTTCCTTTACTGAGACCCAAGTATTTATCGATATCTTCTTCTCCATCATCTTCACTTCTCTTCCTCCTCTTCTTTCCCCCAGCTTCCTTAATTTTCATTTGTGATATTCTTTTGGCCTCTGTCACACGTTCCAACAGTAATAAAACCTCTTCATCCTCAGCAGGGTACTCGGGCAACTTTTTACTTATAAGCTTTTCTATCTGCAAATACCACTCCAATTCATACTGGTTCACAATTGATATCGCAACCCCAGACCGTCCAGCACGAGCAGTTCTTCCTACTCGATGTATATAATCCTTCGAGTTTGAGGGAATATCATAATTGATAACCATATCCACTGATGGAATATCAAGTCCTCTACTGGCAACATCAGTGCAGATAAGAATGTTACATTCTCCAGCCTTGAATTTGTTTAAAGCACCCAATCTTTTTGCCTGAGTCATATGACCATTAATTGGAATGGCTCTGAAACCAAGATTCCGAAGAAGATAAGCCAAAAGCATCGTTGCATCACATGTTCGAGTGAAAACCATAGATGTGCTTCCTGACATCTCGGTCAAAATATAAACAAGATAACAATCCTTGTACTTTGCAGGAGCAAAGCGATATTGTTGCTTCAGCGTATCAACAGTGGAATATTTGGAAGCAGCTTCTATCTTCACAGGATTTTTGAGACAAGCTCTTTGCAGCTTTTTAACCTTTTTTGTCATTGTTGCAGAAAACAAAAACGTTCTCCTGTCGCGAGGAATAACATTCAATATTTCATCAATTGATTTCTCAAAATCATCATTGAGCAATCTATCTGCTTCATCTAGTACCAAATATTTCAATGTACGTAAAGAGAACCCTTTCGTATTAGAAAGATGATCAACGAGACGACCAGGTGTAGCCACAACAATGTGCGGCCGCTTTCCAAGGGCAATGCTCTGCTGCACTTGGTCCACCCCTCCCACAAGCACCGCACACTTGACACCAATTCCCGACCCCAACGCTTCGAACTGCTCCGCAATTTGA
The DNA here is from genome assembly GCA_014898755.1 of Handroanthus guayacan. Lineage (NCBI taxonomy): Eukaryota > Viridiplantae > Streptophyta > Magnoliopsida > Lamiales > Bignoniaceae > Handroanthus > Handroanthus guayacan. Next base: position 1,031,265 of record JACFYI010001436.1, on the reverse strand, counting down.
ATGGCGAGTTCACGTGTGGGAGAGAGCACGCAGGCAAAAAAGGCTTGCGGAGCTTCGAGAAGTGACTGCAGAATCGGAATTGCGAATGCCCCGGTCTTTCCCGACCCCGTTTGAGCAAGTCCAATTATGTCCCTTCCCTCGAGAGCAAGAGGTATGGATTCTACCTGTATTTTCGTAGGGTTCTTCCAGCTGAGATTGTCGCATGCCTCTGCTAATTGTTCGTTTACTCCCAAGTCTTTGAATGATCTCTCTTCTTTCTCTTCCGCCATGGCAGGGGAGCTTTCCAGCATTCGACCTCTTCTTTAAAGAATGAAAACTAAGAGAATAGTTTAGGGTTTGTTCTGCGGAGAAGACGGAGGTTGCGGCCGACTGATAGCGACAGTGTAGGTAGTTAGGGTTTTACCTCCGGCGAGAGTCGCTATTTGTATGAACCAATTCGCTTGGAAGAACCCTGAAAATAAAGTAGTGTTTTCCACATTGGGTGAAAACAATAAAAATAAAATAAAATTCTTCTGAAAAATTCTATTTTGGATCAGACTGAGAACGGAGAGCCCACAGCCTGGCCCAATATAATCACTGCGAAAAATAAGCTGGCTCAGATTTTTGGCCCAACATGAGAAGAAACTATTTTGAATATATTATTAAGGTTATATTTATTTTGTGAATTTAACGAGAAAAATATTCTGAAAAAGTGTATTATTTATTTTAAATTCTAGTAATTTATGTGTTTTTTTTTCATAATTTTTAATTCTTTTCCTACTATTCAAAATTCAAGGTAATATAATACAAAATCACTACAAGAAAACATCCCTTGACGAACAAAAAATTTCTGATAGATAAAAATAGATGATATATGTAACGGATTTATGATGAATCCTTAACGGACTTAAAAAATGAGCGAAATATGTAAGGACAATGGCACTTGTAATTAATTTCTATGACAAGTTTTTAGTTTGTGATGGAAAATTCCACCACAAGAGTTAATTTTGTAATGAATTTCAATTTCGTCATAGAATTAATCAATGGCAAAGCATTTACTAATGAATTTGTAAAGAAACAATTTTTAATAGATTTCTTAAATTGTATTGAATTTTTCCGTCAGTAAAGAGAGTGTTTTCTATTCATCAAAAAAAGAAAGAAAGAAAGAAAGAAAAGAAGGGAGTGTTTTCTTGTAGTGAATCATTTACTAGTTGACACCTTATTTGATAATATTTATTACCAACTTTATGTAGTTAGCATTTTTATTTTTCTATGGGGAAATAAAGCTTAATTTATTTTTCAATATATAATTCGGATGAACTTGTTTATTTATGAACTCCACTGTACCAAATTGGGATAGTGGAATTAATATACATAGCATGGTGCTTGATAGGTTGGATTAGATGAAATTAGGTGCATAGTCTAATTTAGCCATCTGTCTGATAGGTGAGATTACAGTTGCAAGCTGATCCATTATTGACGTCAAGCCCGAATTATTCAGTCAACTAAGCACAATCGATAATTGCATCTTGGAGGGAGGGGGACAATTAGTCCACTCCAGAAAATGTTGCAATTACATTATTACCTGTTGAAGAAGGTGAAAATCTAGACCTACCGTCTAGCCCGTGTGACAAATTACCCAAAAGACTATCTTGCAAGATTCACCTCAACATGCATCTGGGTAAGAAAATTTTACCAAAAAGTGACCTCCCAAGTCAAGTTTTTGCCTTGCACGGACAGCAGCAGCAGCAGCAGCAGCGGCAATATGAAGCACAAATTTGCTGTAGAATTTTGGTGCAAGTGCAACCACCATACACGAGGAGCATTAAATACTTTTGCTGTTACTCTCACTTTTAGCCCAGACCCACACTCCCTTTTTCATTCTGACCTACCCGAATACATGTACAATACGGCTGTCCCATACGCAAATGGTTTAGTCCTTTTGCTGACCTTTTTAGTGAGTTTTTTCTGAACAGAAAAACAAAAGGTCCAGACCCGTATTGGACCCAGAGCCCGATCAGGGACCATGACCCGGTTGTAGGCCCGGATCTGCAGATGGATCCTTGACAGGTTTTATTCAATTTTATGTCGCCCAACCCTTGTCCCCTATGCTACCTCTAACCTCCCTTTTACGCAGAGTTTGTGATGAGAATTTACATTAATTGGAATGTGAATTTTTATGGCAATTTTGTTCGCAGTAAAACAAGTGTTTAGGTTGGGAATATAATTGAATATTATGAAGGAAAAAAATAATTAAGGAAGCAGCTAGGATTCTCTGTTTCAAAATGGTATTGCATCTTCTATTTCTTGTATTAGATAACTGTCGAGTATATGTTAAATCTTTATTTATAAACACATAAAGTTGTAAGTATTATATACTTGGCAATCATCTGTATAGTAAATAGAAGATAAAATATGAATTGGAATAGATGATACAGGGTGTTAAGAAAGCGTACTTCCTTCAAGAATTCGAAAAATAGATTGTATTTCTCAGTGTCGGAGCCACATGTACAATTGTGGGGTGCAATGACCCCACTCAAACATTGTGGAGCTATTGATACTGTCAATAAATGTTGCATTAATATTAACATTGTATAGTTTTTCTTTACTAAATGACCCCTACTTAATTAATGAAAAGAAAGAAAGAAAGAAAAACTATAAAGGAAGGTGATTCAATAGTAAATGCATTCTTTTGATAATAATAAGAACCCAAATATAAGTTCGCTACCCACCACTTCTATTGGATATGTTGCAATAATATAATATATGAAAAGATAAACTTACAGTTTTATTTATGTTTTAATAATTTTTAATTTTATTCTATGTAAATTTTAATGGAACTTCTATCTAATTATGGTATTTCTTAAGATATAGTTTTTGTTCCAAAATTAAGATTTATACTAATTAAATTGATAATGTTGCATCATGAACTTGCAATCACTACTTTTAGAATGTGACTTTATGAAAATATAGAAAACCTATAATGTCAAAACCTTGCCTAGAATTATGTATGATTAGTTAAATGTTTGGTCTTGTCGACATACCAAGTATGGAGTGTTTATTTTGACTGAAAATGGTAGTTTGATAAAATTACCTGTCTTTGCCTTGTGTTTACTTTTTGTCCTGTAAAAAAAGTCAGGGTTCGTCAGCAAACCTATGTCAAAGCCAGTTTATGGGAGTGAAGCTTAACTTTTTGTTTGAATCTTTTAATTGACTGATTTTTTAATCAAATTTGGCCAAGTACAAAGTTGTCCCTGGTGTGAACAAAAATTATATACAGTGCCATTAGCAAAAATTGCATGTGCCGCTATATTTTTAAGGATAACTTTGCCTTTTAACAATCTGATCCTCTATTCCAATTCGTGTTACATCTTTTTTTTCATTACATGAATATTTGCCAAGCGTACAATCCTATGTCTTTATATGAAAAAATTTAATACACTTAGTACATATTTAAAATTGGAATCAGAGTGGAACACTATTTTAAAATAGAATATCTCGACCGGTCTTTTACACCGTGAATCAAATGGATCTCTATGATAGTTTTTCAAAAACACTTTTCAGTTGTTAATTCAATTAAGTTGTTTCCTAGCATTTAGAAATACTATTTTTGCTTCTGATTCTCTAAAATTAAATTGAAAAATGCTAAAAGCTAAAATCTAAAGGCAATCATCTCATAGCTTTAACAACTTTTTGGTCCTTTCTAATTTTTATTTCTGAACATTCTCAACTTTCAATTAAATTTTCTCTACAATACTTCTTCAAAAATCAAAAGCTCTTGTAAACACTCCAGTAAACAATATTATTGAAATAATCAAACCAACGTACACATATAAAGTATAAATAACTCAATATTTTTATTATTCCAATTACAAATCACCAAATAAACCAATATTACCAAATTCTCATTTTCCCTTCTCCACAAGTAAACACCTAGTGATTAACCTAGTCACATTTATTTAGTGAATTGAATTATTTTTTGAATCATAGAGTTGTGTTTTGCTTGAAAAAATAATTTAAAAATTAACACATAAAATAAAGAAAATAAGTAATAATCCTATTAAAATAAGTAAAATAATTATATTCACAATTTTTAGATGGATTAATTACGTTTGACTACCCTATGAAATTTTAAAATTTCCAATTATTACACTCGTTGTTTGAAAATTAAAAAATTAACCCCTATAAATTTATAAAATTATGAAATCATCTATTTCGTAGGTTTTTTGAGGAAAAACTAATGATATTTTTCAATTTTAGTCTCTAAAATCACAACGGCTAATTACAAAAACATAATAGGTAGTTAGTGCAATGAAAAAATTGAAGGATATCGGTCGGTTTTTATCCAAAAATCTAATGAAATGAATGATTTGGTAATTTTGCAAAGTTATCGGGATTAATTTGTAATTTTTAAATCACGACAATAGTGATTGATAATTTCATAATTTTACAGGGTAATAAAATATAATTAACCCTTTTTAGATAGCATGGAATAAAAATAAAGGTTAATTTGGAGGGCCCCACCACATCTGCGGCTTCCGTGTTCCAAATTGAAAATGAAGGAGCCTTCGTACTCATTGAGTTGATTTAAAAGAGGCTTGAGGCAGCAAGACCATGATTTTACCAATCAATTATTCTCTGCAGTGAGATTTGACCGGTTTCTTACATTTATTACAGCTCTGAGCACTAGGTAAAAGAATAGGTTAAGTGGCCTTACTTTAGTGGATGTCACCCAAAAAACAAAAAAAACAAAAAACAAAAAACAAAAAAACAAAAACAAATAACACACAACAGAATCAAAGGAATAATAAGTCCCAAATTCTTAAACCCAAAATAAGAATTTTATTTTAATGTTACTTTCTTTAGCAAGAATCCTAGGCGAAAACAAAAGAATTTGTCGAAGCGTAACATATAAAGTTATACTAATTAAAGAAACTCGAAAATATCGAAATAAAAAATGTAATAGATTGAAAATAGGATTTCAATCAAATCAGTGAATAAATCTTGAAATGAGACGTGCCCCGCAATAATCAAAGGAAACTAGATGGTTTGGTCAAAATGAATTCATCTTTTAGCCAACAGTTATGAATTATTTTACAACTTCATCAAAAAAACATAAATAAATAATGACTTTACAACTTCAATTCGAATCAACCATTCTGGTATATTTTCCACGTGAAGATCCCATGATTCTAATGGATATCAACTCAATTTGTATCAATGTCTAAGGCAGGTCTTTTTTTTATTGTATGATAAGCTGTTAAAATTTTTTCTTTTGATTGCATTAATCTTTATTGTTACTGATGTAAAATGACGTATTGATTTAATATTATAATTACTTCTCTTAAAAGAGAAAGGAGTGATTGCTGCTGAGTGATTCATGTTGTTTACATAAACTATTTTGTTTTCTCAAATTATAAAAACTTTAAATATGTCAAATATTTTTTTATTAAAACATTATAAATTGCAGACATAAAATTTAAAAAAAAAAATCATTAAAATAGAGAATTCAAAATAATTGTTGAAAATGGTGTGCGTGCACGCATGCTCTTGACCTTATTTTGTATTGGAATATCATTAATGTAGTTGTCTCAGTCGGATTCATTTTAAGAAACGATTTAGAAATTATGTTTTCAAAATAAATTCTCTTTGATTTCGTATGAAAATTAAAGAAAAATCAGAAGAGTAGTTGCAAATTCGACAAATATTATTATATATAACGTAAAAAGAATAAATGTTTTTAACATTTGTTCCCCAATTAAGGCATTATATAACGTATTTTTTCTTGCGAAAGAGAGAACAAGTAGAATATGTAAGCTTTTTGACTATAAGCTACAAATCATTATTGAAATTTGGATATAAATGGATTTTACTTTCTGAATAGATTAATCAGAAAATAAGAAAAGGAGTATATACACTTTGTCCTCTTAAATTATATCTCTAGATATTTTTTCCAGTTAAAAAAATGAATCACAATATTTTACTGTTAAAAATAAAAATTAATATTTTTAATTTCTATTAAAACACATGTCGATTGAATTCAACTAAATGCAATTAAAATCTCCAAATTCATTCCTTAAGTTAGAATAGTATTTCTACGTAATTTAGGCGAGTTTAACAACAATTCACAAAAAATAATAATAATAATAATAAAAATAAATAAATAAATAAATAAATAAATAAAATAAAAGGAAGAAAGAAAGAAAATAAGAAAAAAAAAATGAAAAGCAAAAACCAAGAGACAGTCCTATGGCCTGCACAAATCAATCAATCTATATGGGACCCTTTCCCTCTTTTTCTCCATGAAAGAAAAATAGATCGAAACCAAACAAATCTATCTAAATCTCCTTTTTCAATTCAACACTTTCTCCTCTCTCTAGGTATTATTTGGGAGACCAAAGAATACCTCAATTATTTTCTCAAAAATTATTTTTTCCAGAAAAAGTTTAATATAATACATACTAATTATAAATTCGCATTTCACAAATCAAATCATTAAATTCACCTGCAACCAACTGCAACAATATTACTATAAGTTTTAAATAGTACTATATATTTAATTTCGTATTCTTTAAATCCATGTCATGTCGAACATGTGTATTTAAAAAAATATAATATATATACACATCACATATTCTGTACGTAAGTAAATTTTCTTCATTATCCCTTAAAAGAGGCACAAATTTCATAACAGTCTAAATCATTTTTTATTATAAGTAAAAATTTATGTTACCTATCTATTCTTTATATACAGCACGTCTAGTTTATTTTGACACCTAACTTGATCATTTAAAAATTTTGGGGTTTATCTTAATATTATTTTTTTTAAGGTATTTAGATTAGTTTAAAATCAATTGGATTGTATAATATTTAATTAGTTGTAGTATCTTAAATATCCTGCATGCTGAGTACAAGATAATTTTTGGCAAAAAATGAAAAATAAAAATTGTTTGATTGAGAGCCAAAAGAGGTTAATTTATTATTACAAGAAAGCGTTAAAACAAGAAAAACGTCAACTCAAACATGCAAAAACACCCCCTTTTTATTTCCCCAACGCCCCCAAATTATGCATTCAAAAACGAAAGCAAAACAAAGCAATAAAATTTTAACCCCAAAACATTGACCAGAATATGATTTTTACCACTCCCAAATCTTTATTTTAATTCATATTTCACCTCTTATTTTGTTGCACAATGCATAACAAATATATAATATTCATAATCTTATATTTATAATAAAATATTTAGTACACTTTATATGTATTTATAGTATAAAGGTGGTGTTTGACAGCTGATTATAAAAAGTACTTATATGATTATGTTCTGCTGCAAGTTATTTTTGAGTGTTTGAAAACTCTACTTCTACTATAAGTTTTCTAAAATTAATCAATAATAATCTGAATTATACAAGTAACTTTGTGATTGCTTATGAACTGCTGTAAGCCATTCTTAATAAAAATAAATGATTATAATTTCAAATACTATCGCTTTTTATTGGCTTACAGTGAATTATTTGATAGTATCTAAACACCAAGTAGTTTTGGTTATAATCGATTTTTTTCCAATTTTCAGCATACATAATTTATTGCAAATATCCTTAAAAAAATATATAAAATACTATTATAAATTAGAGGATTCTCACTGAATTTCACTTAATTTGCAAAGTAGAATAAAAACCGCAGTATGCTATGGTACTAACACAATAAATTAATTTAATAAACTCTAAAAGACCAAACCCTATTAAATTCCCACCCCATTTGCCCATATAAATCCACACATAAAAACCCCTTTTTAAACCCATTTTCACACACAAACACACACACACTGTCGTATATATGTCTTAATGTAGGATCGATGTCTCTTTGACTTGGACTCACTCACACGCTTGCACGTAATTCCATCACCAATAATACACACACACACACACTCATATTCTTCCTCTTCTTCTTCAGTCAATCAAATTTCTCAAACTATATATACAAAAGATATTTTGTTATTCTAGTACACACACACACACACACACACATAGCGATAGTGTGCACCATTACCGGCGATGGGAACACCGCAGCAACACCGCCGATGGCGGCGGCGAGTACTATCACTCTTTTTTGCCACCGCGACCACCGTAGCTTTCCTCTTCCTTGCATCAGTGCCCGTTCTTGGCTTCAACCCAAATCAACAATCCAGTAAGTACTCTTTCAAAATCAAAAGGGTTTTGCTAATATATAAAATACTAGGATTCCCTTTGCAAAAAAAAA
>JACFYI010001436.1:990958-1019879 GCA_014898755.1 Handroanthus guayacan | reverse complement strand
CCTCTTCCTCAAATGGCCCAACAACCCCCCGGGCCCCCCGCCCCAACCCACCAACCTCCTCCTTCTCCTCCTCTTCTTCTTCTTCTTTTTTTTCTTTTAATCTAGATATGATTCCTCAAATGATGTTCAAATGAAACAACTTTTCACTGGGGCAAAGATGATCAATAGTATTTGAATATCAGTACATACATTAATTAGTATAATAAGAAATTTGAAAATTACTGTACAGTAAAAAAATTTTCAAAGTTATGATACAGGGGAAAAAAAATTTCACATAAATTGGCAGAAATCGAACTCATAACTACTTTACTGTTGAGACAAACACTGATCAACAATGAATTATTTATATTATCTCGTAGGAAAACTTTGATGGGGAAATATAAAGTTGGTTAAATACAAAAATTCATCAAGAAGTACTAAATGAATTTCATTATTTGTATCTCATTCTTACTTAATATCATAAATTGAAGTAAAATAATGGCAAATATTCGAGTTGCAATGAAAGAAGATCTCAGAATGCAAAATCTGCACTCAAATGCGCGTAATTCCATATCGAGAGCTTGCTGATTTCATATTGCCAGAGCAAAGATTGCTATTACCAGAGCATTTATTATTAATTTGATGAAAGTTGAATAATGATTTTGGTTGGCAAATTTGATGGCAAAGTAGTTTTTATTAAGACTTTATAAAAAATTCTTATATAAAACTCTTATCTTGACTTGACTAATAAAGAAATTAAATTCAACATAATTTTTTTTTAAAAATTTTTTGGCAATAACATAATTTTAGTCACTTATGTGTGGTTATATTCATCTTTAGAAATTGAGAAATGCAAAATGCAGATTAAACTATGCTTCTTTACTAACTCATCATCATCGACAATTTATATGTATATATATAAATAAAGAAAAAGGATGAAAAATTTAATCATCGCACTTGCTACCAAATTTTTTGCTTTTAACGTTTTTAGAGTAAATACTAGTGTCAAAAATTCGGTATACGTCTTTGGTGCCACTTCTACACGAGTTTTAGTAATTCAATTAGTGAATATGTAGTAATTATATTCATATCCCATAAATAGCATTTGACGTTTTTATCTTTTTAAGTGAGAAGAGACAAAAAAATAGGGCCAAAAAAGACATCGTTTTGAATTTATCATTTATTAATATTTTGTCGATATTTAATAAAAATTCAGAATATAGCAATGCGTTTGAACATACAATGTCCGATTAATGTCACGTGATTCATAATATTTCTACATTTAACTTATATAATAATGGTTAGAGCAATATTATCAAGGCTAAAGCTGTCTTTCAAGAAAGATCCATTCTGGCAAATACATTTTTGCTCTGGCAATATCGACTGCCATTCAAACGGACGCGTTTTTTGCCGCTAATTATCAGGCTGAAAATTCCTATTATTTAGGCCTTTAAAATTCACCACATTTTTCCCTTTCCAACTCCCATTTTCATCGTCAAATTCTTGAAACCCACTGATTTACAATACACACACATATATAGATACATAAATTAACCTTTCAATCAAATTTCACACACTACACATACTTCACAGTTTCATCAGGAGAGGAAAAAAAAATCTCAAAAGAGAAACAAGTTTTGTTGATAAGGGTTCAAAACGATGGGAAAAATTTTCAATAGAAACAATGGCGACATTGAGATGGGCCGGGGGCAATTATACCCTGGAATGCAAGAAAATCCGCAGCTGAGATGGGGTTTCATCCGCAAAGTTTATTCAATCCTGACCTTACAGTTGCTTATCTCGTTTGTGGTTGCCCTTGCCATGAATTTAATTCAACCCATTCGAGTATTTATGCACACTGTTAATGGGCTTTATGTGATGATTGCTTTAATGGTTCTTACTATTATATGTGAGTAAAAATTTTTGGGTTATTATTGTTTTCATTTTTTCAGAAATTGTTGATGATTTTCTTGGTATTTGTGAGTTTTTATGTTTATGATATTAGATTATGTCCTGTGATCATTTGTTTCTGATATGGGCTTTGGTTATTCTTTGTTCTGATTTAATTTCTTGATATGTGTAGTGTCATTGTTGTTTCTTGTTTATGATTTTGTTTCTTTTGCCATGCTTGTAAAGCATGAATATTTAATTTTATGCATATGCATGTTTTTACTGGTTTTTCATGCATATAGAGATTAAAATACAGAGTTGTGAATCACGTTGTATCAGAATAATATAAGGATTATTATTAATATAGATCAAGTATGAAGGTTGGATATTTTCACAACCGATGTACATAGGAATTTTGCAAATTTTGTAGTTAATATGCTGTGGGCCCTTTAGATTTCAGGCAAATAAGTTGTTGAGGAAATGACATTCAACAACCTCATTTAAAAAAAAAAAAAAAAAAAAGAAGTTACATTTTGCTATCTTAACTCTGCAAAATTTTCAGATTGCATGCTAAGCGCAATATTCAATTGGAATTATCCCACACTTGTTGCATGTGTCAGTATTTAGGCAGAATTGGCACCCAAAAAAAAAAAAGGAAAAAAAAAATTAACTTCACCATCTAATCTATGTCAAATTTTGCACAATGCCACCTTCTCATAGAATATTTCATAGGAAAATGCACTTAGGTTGCAAAGTAAAAATTTCATGAAGTTGAAATAGTAAAGTGAAACTTTCTTTTATTAGGTTGCAAATTGCAAAAACGTCTAAAGTTGGGCAGCTTAATGTCATTTTTTCTGTAAGTTTTTTTACTCTTCATAGTTTTTATGACTGCTTTAAACTCTGTTGTTTGCTGTTTCTTTTGAATTACATAAAACAATCTCGCCGTTTATTGATATTGCCATATGCTAAGTCCCATACATGGAAAATTACATCATAGCTCAAAGAGGGCAAAAAATAGTTCTGTTTTATGAAATAAATTTTTATTTTTGTTAGTGATAAGTTTGGAGTGAGGATTTGAGGATTTTCTTGACTGGTTAGTCTGGTTTAATCCTTGCAGTCTGCCTGATGATGCATTGCTATAGCCAACGGCATCCATGGAACTATATTCTTTTGCTTCTCTTCACCGTCACAATGGCTGGTATGATTGGGGCTGCTTCGACTCAAAGGAGAGGTAACATTTTTCTTCAATTCATAACTGAAAGATATTTGCCGCACTTGAATGCTTCGAGGTGTTGAGAATTGATAACATTATCTAAGAGGATGTTTGAGTGAGCTTATAAGTTCGTTAAGATGTATTATAGAATGTTTGAGAGCTTATAAGCTGTTAAAAATTGTTTGGTAATTCATTTTATGAAAGAGCTTATAACCTCTTAAAACGATAAGTTAGGATGTTATAACTCTTCTAAAATTATAATATGCTCCGTTCTTGTTACTAGCTTTTATAAGTTGTAAGTTCTAATTTTATACTAGCAGCTCAATGACTTATTCTCAAAAGCTTCAAAACATTTTATAAGATGTAGAAACTTATAACATTATGCAAAAAAACCATTCCCACTTCCATATTAATCATAGACTGCACAGTTTATAGGAATCTTCTTGTTATAGGATATAATTCTCAAAAACTCTATATTCGATGTAAGGATGCACATGAGCCGAGCTAGCCGAGTCGAGCCAAGTTTTGACCATATTTTCAGGCTCGAGCACGATGAGATGAGAAATATTGGGTTCAAGCTCGCCTTGGCTCGTTTGGCTCGAATTTATGACAAATCACAAGCTCGAGTTCGAGCTCAAATTTTTCATTAGGTTCAAGTAAAATGGTTGAACTCGAGCTCAAAAAATTTACTTTTTCTCATAAATAATTTAATATGATCATTTATAATTTCATATTTATATATATATATATATATATTTAAAAAATAAACATGGGCTTGCGAACCAACTCATTAACCTACAAATAAGAATTATTAGGCTGGACCTTAGCTCGAAACTTATACAAATTCGGCTCAAGCTCGAACACTTTTCAAGCTGGCTCAATTCATTTTCATTCTTAATTTGTCATCTCAGAATTAGCTCGGTACTCTGAGATGGATCTTTATACAATTGTGAATATATATAATATATATGAATGCTAATTATTGTTTACCATCCCACAGGTGAGGCCGTGTTGCTGGCTGCTGGCCTAACGCTATTGGTAACTGTTGCTCTTACTCTGTTTACATTCTTTGCTGCAAAACGAGGCTACGACTTCAGCTTTCTGGGGCCTTTCTTGCTTTGTGCTCTCCTAGTGCTCATGGCTTTTGGTATTATTCGGGTGAGTTTGTACTTTAAAAACTTATGTAAAACATCTTATAAGCTCATAAAATATGATATTAGAGCATATAAGATAGTAGTAATGGCAATTATATAATTAATATAATTAAAATTGAAGCAACATGTTAAAATCTTAATAATAATAAGGTGGTATTTGCAACTGATTCTAAAAAGCACTTATTTAATTATTGGCTGCTCAAAACTATTTTTGAGTATTTGAAAAATCTGATTATACGAGGTGGTGTAAGCTATTTCTAATAAAAATAGGTTATTATAAGTCTAAACAGCACCACATTTTGTTAGTTTACAATAAATTATTTACTGGTTTTTGAATGCCAAGTATTTTTTATTATAATCCGCTTTTTCTACTTTTAGCAAAAACAGGTGATTATGTGTTTGCATAATCTAGTGCAACCGTGCAAGCACACTTAAATCAAGAACTCCTTACTTTTTCTAAAGGAGTATGCAAGATTTTAACATTATCTTATTTTGGGAGCTTATGAGCTCTTTTCTCGACAAAATTAACAAACAATTATTGATATTATCTAAGCTCTGAAAAACTAATTAAGATATTTTAAAGAGCTTATAAGCTCATCCAGAACACCCTCTTACATTTCATCTTTCCCACTTTCCCCTTCAAATTATTAATCACCAAATCTATGTGTGCTTATATCGTGACTTATCAACTATATTTTGCTTTACAGATTATCTTTCCTATGGGACATATAGGCAACCAGGTGTTTGCTTGTATTGGGGTACTCATTTTCTCCGGTTTTATCATATACGATACGGATAATTTGATCAAACGTTACGACTATGATCAGTACATTGCAGCAGCAACATGCCTTTACCTTGACATCGTCAATCTCTTCTTGTATCTTCTTTCACTTCTTGGTGATGAGTAAGGGAGATAGATTCTTTTGAGCCTCTTGTTAACAAGTTGAAATTATTTCCTAGTTATTTGAGGAACAAGGAACTAAAATTTTACCTTTAGACTAAAGGAAAGGGATTGAAACTGTGTTTTGTAATAGTGTTTTTGAGATTTGTGTTATAAGGATAGTTGAGAATGTCTAGAAGAGTGAAGTATGGCCATTGAAGGTTTTATACTTTCTCTCCTTTTGAAATTCTTTTGGTTATGTGAAGAAGATGTTTTTTCATATGATGTGAATGGGAAGTAAGTGTAAGATTCCCTTTTTGAGAAAAGTATAAGGGAGAAGGTAATTGTTTTAGGTTTTGCTATATTACAAAATGTTTTGTTTTGGCTATGAATTCTTAGTTTTCCCCCCTTTTTTGGGATTTTGCGAAGTTTAGAAAGCTAATTAAAAATTCTCAACTAATAAATAAAGTTAATAATTAACTTTAGAATATCATAATATTTTAATAGATTTGGATGATGAAACTATCATAATTATAATTATATAGTTTGATATAAAATATATTCGTTTCAATATATATGTTTTATATACTTTTATTTTAATCCATGAAAATACATAGCTTATAACAATTATGTCAATATGGTCTCTCACGGGAAAATTTAAAAGTTAATATATATCGTGTTCTCGTGTACGTGCATCACAAATCATGAATTCATTTTTAAAATAATGATGACTAGAATAAGCCAATGACACTATTACTAAAATATAGATGCACTAAATACAAACATATCTATCATACAAAGTGCTAATTACAAATCAACATCCTAATCATGAACCCTAATCCCAAGTCCCATAAAAACAGTTCTTTACTCACAATGGGATCCCCATCTCATTCTTTTTGACCAAACCCTAGTCCAAGGAACTCCTTTTCTTCCCCAACAAAAGATAAAGAACTTAGACTTGAATCACATGGTTTTCTAGCTTTCCTTCATATAATATAACACGAATGACCCCATTTTGAAAAAACTTTAACACTTTTCTTTCCCTTTCTACATCAACACAAGAAACAAAAAAACACCAATCCCAACCAAAACCTCAAAACATATGGTTAGATTTTTTGATTCATCCATAAGGTCTTGTTCTTGCCACATTTTCAAAAGGGACCATCAAATTTTGTGTCTATTGTTCTTTTCTGCAGCAATTGCGAGTAACCTTGAGACACCTTGAGTCCACATATCATACTCTCTTTGATTCATACACTCGAACTCGACGACCCCTCGTGTAATGGTTTTTAACGCGAAGTATCTCCGTTGGTCACCGCCTTCGAGCAAGTGGCGGCCCGGCCAAGCCGGAACATCCTTCACCACTTCAAGGACTATATCTGTAAATTTTTAAAAGAGAAAAAGATAAAGATGGCAACTTTAGTTTATCTTTCTTTTGCTTTCTCAAATCCCAAAATATAAGGAAGTCCCACAATCTCTTGTCATAAGGGAAAAAAGACAAAAGCAAGAAATAAAGATTCTTACTCTTTTTCTTTTTAGTGACTGTCCCAGCTACATGTCTGCTCTTCATCTTTAGAATCACCTGCAAATTTTGATTTAGATCATAAATCATAAAGTAAAAAGCAGATTAAGATTTTGTATGCTCTTGCAGAACTTTATTTTTTTCGTCGGAAACAAAGTTTCGTTGATTGTTCAATCACGGGGAAGTAAAGCTACCTGTCCCATTTTGTTTATGTAAACAGACACTATTTTCCAATGAAGATCACCTGCATTTTACCATAGGGGGTAGAAATGTTAACAAGAGTAAAATTCTTTATATGGTATATAACAAGAATGAGATACTTAACGAGATCAATGGTTTACCTTTGCGAGTTCTTTTGAGAAGTTCACAACCTCTAGCGAGTAATTCTCGACTACAAATGCCAAGGAAGTTTTCTTCGGGTACAAGTTCACCACTAAAACTGCCATTTGAACTTCCATTGCTCCCGCCGTTTCCACTATTTGTAGCTCCCGTGACTTTGTCGACAGGGATCACGGCCGCGATATTCCAAACTTCCTTCAGTGCTCTTGCCTTTAATGTGGCTGCGCCACGAAGAGCTATGAAAGAGTAGTTAATTAGGGAAAAGTCATGAATACTAAGAAAAAATCGAAAATATATCTAAAGTGACGTGTGGTGCAACCTCTCTAGTGTGCATAATATAATTATGATATAATTGATATTATACGTGTATGATTATGAGACTATAAAACGGAAATAACAATAGAGGTGGGAGAGAGTCGTGTAGTTTTAGTAACACTGTGCATGTGCATCAGTTGCAGTTATAAGTAAACAAATAGTAACAAGGGCATTTTCATAATATCATATAGAATTACACTAAAACGAGCCAATTTTTGGAAGATCACAAGAAAACACACCAAAAGAGGACTAATGCTCTTAAACTTAACTTGTCGGAAATATCAAGAATACATACCCGTAGCAGCGGCAGCCGTCAAAGTCATAATATCACCGGCAGACCGGACATTGACAGCTGAGCTCACTACCGAAGCCAAATGGTCACGCTCGGCCCCCATCGCCTCAGCCGCTTCGACACATTGTGCAGCCACCAATGTGGCGGCTGATGCCACGGCCATGTCGGTCTTAGCCATCTGCTCATCCTTTCCAGCCCCAGACGATGCTGCAGTTGCAGCAGCAATTGCGGCAACAGCAGCTGCTACTCCAGCAACAGAAATGGCAGCATGAAGCTGGGCATTATGTGCCCTCACCTCCTCTTTCTTCTTTTCTTTCCTGTCCTTCAACCACCTCCCTACCGTTTTTCCACCAGTTATAGACGGGCCGCTAGCAACACAGCTCTTGTACTGGTTGCTGCTAACCGGATTGTTAGACCGACAACACTGCACACACAAACCTATGTCATGGTCAAATTACGACTTCTAGGTTACACTAAAAACGACATCATATTTCCATGTGGTTTATAAGCCTAGATTGCGACTTTGAACTTTTGATGCAATTTATGAGACCATTAGAGTACGCCCCACCAAGAAACTGGACCAGTTTCTCTTGTCTGAGAACTGGGTCGATGTAATAATCAACAAGAACCACAAACTGAACCCAGACAGTACCCCTTGTCATAAATCCATCACAGCCCATTATAGGTGGGAAAATCGATTGACAAATTTGTAGACTTACACCACTTTCATGATCAAACATAAAGCTATAGATGTAGAATAAGTTCTCAATTATTCAATGGCTAAGAGGCTGCAATAGCAAGATCCCCACCCTATCTTGAAGGACCATTAAAGATCTATAATTATTATAATTATTTTCTATAATTATTTAAAGCTAATTTTATCCATGTTCTTGAAATCATGAATCAAAATATTCAAGAAGATACAAAAACAACTAAACAAATATTTCAATCTTGTAGTAAAATATTGGCATGTTATTGGTTAAAGAGAAAGCTGAGATATATGCTTCCTCTGTCTCTCTCTGCCTTCAGAACTTGTGCTTTGTGACCAAAAAGCTAACAACATAATCACAGGACAAACAAATAAAATCCCAAACTCCAATAACACAATTGAGTTGTACTAAAACTAAATTAAGAAACGAACACAAATAATATAAGAGAAATAAAGGGAACAAGTAAAAGACCTTGGGGTCATCCATTTCAGAGGGGGAGGCTGGAGGACTATCTGAGAGAGAACCACCATTGAGAGGACCACTGCTGTGGGATAGCCTTCCTGAAGTCCTTGGTGATACCTCCTGCTGCAGATGTTGTACATATATCATGTTACGGTTAAGTCACATAAAGAGGAATATTTATGATATGAACTCAACAAAACTGAGTTTCCATAATGATAATTCTTAATGTTTTTTTCCTCCTAAAGTAGCTTAAACTTCCCAGAAATTCTTGATTTCCCCATAAGCCATCTTAGATATTAAACAAACAAAATAACAACATGAATCAAAATAATGGATAGTAACTTAACCCATTAAAGAACAAAAAGAGCCCACGAAAATTCCAACAATCTCCTTATCAAGAAATAAGTCCAAGAATACAAAGAATCAGTCACTTGGTCAAAAAACAAATTCTACACCCACCCACACACACACACACCCACCCACACCTGCAGACATCATCATAGAGAATATGGACAAAAGAATGATTCTTTCGGACACCACCGTAAATGTAATAAGTCCAAGTCAATTAGTTTTCAACACCATTTACACACACAAACACACACAGCTATACAACGGGGGTGAAAGCTTCAATCTTTACTCACAGATTGAGACATAATGCGTTCCATAACGAGCTGAGAAGTCTCGGATGAAGCAAAGGAAAAGGGGTTCCTGGAGACGGCGGCAGCTGAGGCCGCTGCCTCCTCCAACTCCGCCGCGATATCTTCATGTATAGTATCATCGCCGCCTCCAACGCCGCCGCCGCCGTGAGGATTATTCTTGGCAAGAAGCTGCGGCGGTTGAGTTAAAGCTTTGGAGATTTCGAGGGCTGAAAGACTCCAAGAACGGGATAGAAACTCCATTGGCTCTCTTGGAGTTTCAGGAGGCCTAAACATGTGCTCAACCTGAGCTCTTTCCATAGGCAAAAATGGAGTTGATACTGTAGAGGTGGTTAAAAACTTAAAATGGGATCATGGGAGGGATTAATGAGGTGAACAAGTACTTTATAGAGTGTGTTGGTACACGTTAGAGAGAGAGAGAGGGTCAGTACTGTCTGCTAAAGGTTTCATGTTGGCAGAGAGAGGAAAGACTTGGCGAGGTTATTTCCACTTTGTCCCCTCTATTTATGTGTAATTACACTTTCATCCTTGGAGAAAAGAAAATTATCATTGTGGTTTCCTATATTTGGTCACATCCAATTAATTAACATGCTGTGTAAAGTATGAATGTGTTACATGTGACAAGTTTTCTTGTCATAGATTTGCATCTTCCCTGGTGAAAAAAACAATAAAAGAATTAAAAATTGAAGAAAAAATAACTTTACCATTCAATTACTATAAAACATTATTAAGAAAGAAAAAACTCAAAGTTGGCATCTGTTTAGTTAAAAAAACTCATTCATATCACAAAAATGTAAAAAGGTATTATAAAACCGTTATCTGTTTCCTCCCTTTCATTCAATCATCCCCTTTCATCTTGACTTTAATTGGTTAGTTTTCACATCTTTTAGTATACCTAGTTAGTTTTTGGTCTATAACTAAATCGATTATTATAGACATAAAAACTTTTTTTCTAATACAATCGAGAGAATTATTGTAAGAAAGTACTTGTACGAGCCAATTCATATTAACTCGTTTTCACCATGGAAAATTAAAAAATAAAATAAGAAAAAAAGAAAATCTTGCCTGTGGCCTTGGCTAGAGTCAGACAACAACCTAAAATCTCTTTCCATATGGAAAAGAATTAAATGTCGGAGGGGCCATAGTAATAGTGTGTATTAGTGTGGGAAGAACCAGAGATAAGAGGGAAGCCCAACAAGACCCATCAAGATTCAAGAATGAGTGGTGATCCTTTATTTATTTATTTTATTTTCAAAGTCGTGTGGGTCTCAAATATTCCCAATCATTAATTTTTGAAAGCTGGAAGTGCGCGGGTCATTAATCCCATACTGTGCGCGGGTCACGCACCACTTACGCAATGCTAATTCTGCTCAAAATGAATTTTAGACTTAAATCATTTTCAAAAAATTAATTTCAGATAATATAAAGAAATCAGTGTCTATATATTTTAAAACAATGTGTATTTTTAATACATTATCCGCACGTTTAGTGTTAGATATTTGAAACATGAAATAATATAAAACGAGTGACTTGAAAACACTAGATGATACCATATAAGAAATGGGTTTGGCTCTGTCGCATTAATACTATATTAAAAATGGATCTTGAGTCGAATTCATCCTAAAAGATAGCTATAAAGAAGAAAATTGTGCAAAACCTTATAAAGAGATCATTATCAATATAGATTACAATTGTGGGATTCTAATAACTTCAAGTTAAGATTGAGATTGCATTGGAAAGTATATTGAGATGGTATGTAGGTAAACTTTCGAGTTTTTAAACATATTATAAATTGTTTGAGAGCTTATATAATGGCATAAAGCGTTTTATATATATATACACATATTTTAAATAAGAGCTTACAAGTTCTTAAACTATTGTGAGTTCTTTTAAAAAAAGTGAGGAGTTTTTAATTTATTTTTAAAATCTTAACATCTTTTTTTAGTTTTGAACATTTTAATTTAAATTGTCATTTCTAACATTTTGTAAGCTTCAAGGACTTTATTTTATCCAGAATTTCAATATTTTATTTTTAAGTAACATATTATAAGCTCTAAAAATCAAACTGTGAGAATGAAAGGAAATTTACTACAAATTTCTGGGATAACTTGTTATGTCCACAAAAGCCAATCAAAATTTTCAATTCAAGAAACCCTTCTATCAGATTAAAAAATACATTTATTAACTTTTACACAATCATGTCAAGACTTCGATAATTTTTTGAGTAACTTACTCTTATCTAATTAATTTTTTAAGGAATTTTTTTCCTTAAGTTTTTCAAGTTGATTATCTTTGAAATTGGATGAACTAACAAAATGATTATAATTTTTCAAAGATCAAAATTTTGTAAAAAAATTACCACAAGTAAATGAACACGGTTAAAAAAAACAAAAGACAAAAAAACTAAATTTGAAATTAAATGAAAGCAAATTGAAAATTCATCCTTCTTTATTTAATTTCATTATTTTCTTCTTCCCCTTTTGATGTATTTTAAGTGGGCCTAATGCGTTAATTAGTGGCCCATCCGTACAATTGAAAAGATGCATAGTAGGCCCAGTAGATGCCCTTGTTAAACATTGCCATTGCGATTTCGTTTTTACCGCCTATCTTGATGAGGCTTTGCCCCCTTCTGAGCCCTACAAGTCTACACAAAATTACTGACAGCATTACTTTTGCCTAGTTTTCTTTCTTCCCTTTTTTTTTTTCTTTTTTTTTTTCCCTCCCAAAAACAAAACAAAAAATAACACATTTTTTTTTTATTTTATTTACATAGAATTGATACCCTTTCCATAGACCTAATGACATATTGTAGGAAGGGCCAGCTTACTCTTGATAATTAAAAAAATTTCTAAACTACTTCCACTTTCGTGTTCTCTTGATTGGGTCAGTTTGAAGCCTTGGTTGATATGGCTAATTTGAGTAATTTCGACCATAGAATCAATTTACTTAGGGGATTAGGCAATATCAATTAAATTTAACGCATTTAGATTATGCCCAATCTCCCACAAAAAATATCTCCCATTAAAACGAGACATAGTGCATGTTTAATCAATTGCAAATTTGGGTATTGTGACTATTCTTATATGTTTCTGTTCTTGTTTTATTCTAACTACCTAATTTGACTTACGCATTGAAGAGTATTATTGACAAAGTCACAAGAACCCTAACTTTGTCGTTTGGTTTTAGGTCAAGATCCGACTAACCATTCCCATTGTGAACAATCTTGGAGCATGAGCTGATTTATTTCTTCCCTCTTACAAATAGACCAACTTGAATATAACTTCTAGTTTGATTTAAGCTTAAAAGGGCAGGGACTTCAACAGCTTGAGTTTCAAAAGCTAAGCCAAAAAAAGGCTAAATAAATTTTCGTTCTTATACTTACTCAAGATTTCACATAATAGATCTAAATGTAATATTATATCAACACCAAAGTTAAGCATATATTTATTAAATCTTAAAAATATAAAAATTTGAAAATATGGATGGAAATACGAAAAAAAAAAGAGCTCTTTAACTAACAAGTGAGGTAGAACATCTCAATACCTCTTAGAGTGGAGTGGATAAATGAAACTAAAAGAATTGAATTAGTTGTGTTTTTTTTTTTCTTTTTTTGCAACTTGTTAGATCAAATTTAATTATTCATAGAATAGGCACCATTACACGTATTTATAATGATCATTTTTAATATTATGCCTTAATTAAATTCATTTTCATTTGATTAGAGAATTGGACTAAATTCAATTTAAACTAGAATATGCCACTTGAGGGCATCATTAATACTTTGGTATCATCATTAATTTTGGATCCCACATATGGTTTTGAGCACCATATGTCTATCAAATCCATAAAATAGATAGAACATACGTATCACATCAATAATATAAACTTTAAATAATTTTTGCATTATGAATAAACCATTGATGTGATAAAATAGTGGACTCTATAGATTGGATGGAAGATTATGCTTTTTCTTGCTCCCTTTGTCCCACATCAATGTGCATCAAAATTAGGGGCAATCTAATTGAGTTTAAGTTTGATAAATTTGCAAAATTAAATTCAAATTAATTTGTTTGAGTTCAAGCCCATTTTAAAGAAATTTGAGTTAACTTATTTTTTAATTATTTTAAATATTTTTTCATCATCTCTATCATAGAGTTGATGTTATTATCCCTTAACTTAATAAATAATTTAAAATTGTTTTATGAAAAGATCAAAGGCGACACTTTGATCATATTGTTAGGTTCATTCAATAAAAAAGAGTTTGAAAAAATAACCTGTTCTGATTAAGAAAATTCCAGACTGCAAGCAGGGTCATAAATTAATTCTACTCATTGTGCACACATAACTAGGGCTGTCAATGGATATTCGAAAATTCGATTACCGTTCGCATTCGTATTCGTTTATACTAGAAATTATTCGTATCCGTTTAAAGCGGATATTATCCGTATTCGATTAGAAAACATCCGATTATAAAAGGATACGAATATGGTAATCATGTATTCGATCCGTTTAATATCCGCTCCGAATACATATCCGTTTGATATATCCGTTTATATATTCGGTTATATCCGTTATTCATATGAAATAAATTATATATAAAATGTTATTATATGTAAGACATTTTATGAACAAATTCATGTATTTTACATATACTGAATAATATTTTTAAAAAAAATTATACATATTATATTACTGCACATAATATATTTTAACATTTTCTAAGGTATTTTAGATATCGTACATAATTAGATTATGGATTTTTAATCTTTTTATCTAACAAGTTGCATTTGTTGGTCTTGCTTTGATTAAACAAATCGGATATATATAGATATAGATATTGATATCCAAAAATATATATATGTGAATAATGAGCATAAAAAATAATATTTAGATACGAATACGGACACGACTCGAATAATTACAATCGAGTACAGACATTCAAAAAAGCATATAACTATGAACGGATACGGATATATCCGAATTCGTTTAATATCCGCCGGATACGGATACGGATATTATTTTCAATATCCGCCAGAAAATGGATACGGATATCCGTATCCGATAAGTTAATCGGATACGGATATGGAAATAGTGTATCCGATCCGTTTAATATTCGTTTACACCCCTACACATAACTAAAACTAATCTCTAATTAGCTATTGTGATATAATTAAAGAATCAATTCATTTTTTAATTACACATCACTAACCCAATTAAGAAAAGCAATGTAAAAAATACCATAATTAATAAAAAATTTATGAGCATTAAAGAATAGACATGGTTGGGCCATTCCATAAATAGTAGCAATATGCAAGGTAGGACGCAATGCAATGTGTAAAATAAATCGGAGTGGGGAAAGGGACAAATTGATTTGATGGAAAAATAAGAAAAGGACAGAATTCTAATTCAATAAAGAGAGACAAATAAATTAAATTGATGGGGATATTAAATTCATTCCCAACTTCCAAAGTGTTGGAAGCCAACTTTGCACCATTGAATTTGCTTGGTAGGACTCTAAAAAAAAAAAAAAAAAGGATTAAATTCATTTTGCCCCCTTCTATTATAAGAGTTGAATCAAATACCCCTCTACTTTGAAAACCTTTAAATACCTCCTATAAAGCTCACTCCGTCAGTACATTCAAGTTACTATTAATTTTCCTTTTCAAAATTACTAACTTAGCCCTGAAGATAATTGAGCCACAAAAAGAGAAAAAAAAGGGAAAGTTCACAATTCTTAAAAGCCTAATATATTTCTTTTTTCAGTACACTTGAACACAATATATTTGTTCTAAATATATATTTTTTACTTTAAAATTGGATGCTTCTTTAATTTTTGTGCATGTCACCACTAATTTATGATATAGTATAGCACTTTTGTATTTTAGAATTTTAACTTTTGTAAATCAATTATTTCAGAAGGAATCTCAAATCTCTATGTCAACTTTAGAAGACTAATTGTTAGACTTGGTGTGCTTAGCAATTTCTTATTCAACAAACCTTAATAATTACCAACCATTGTTACAGACAAGCATGGAAAAGTGAAGTTTTTGGCTTTTATTTCATTAGTTCATATGGCAAATTGAGACACTTGATGGGCTTGGTCGAATTCAAATGGTGATTGGATTTGCTCTTTTATTGATCTTTTATTCCATCAATTTAATGCAACCATAATTTCTTGGTCAAGATTTATTGAACATGATTATATTATTTGGAACATTGAGGTTAAATTGATAAAAAAAAAAAAAATATCAACTCCAAAGCCAATTTATCAATAAGGTCAAAATGGAAATAAAAAGTTTAAACTTGCCATGCGAATTATGCCTCCGTTAGTAATCTAACGAAATGAAGTTTTGAAGGGGGTGTTTGAAGGTTTTCAATGTACAGGGGGTATTTAATTCAACTCCTATAGTAGAAGGGTGCAAAATGAATTTAACCCAAAAAAGAATTTGCTTGGTAGGAAATATATATATAATTTGGACAACTTATTGTATATAGTTTTTTTAGTGGAAGACAAGACAGCCAGCTGCTTTACTTTAGTGTGTAAATGTTTTTTCTTGGGTAATGATCCTAGGATCTTAATCTTAATCAATTGGGCATTCATTGGAATCTTTGATTAAAGCCACTTCTACAAGGTTTTGGTCAACAATGTCCTTACCATTTGGGACCCTATGTCAAAAGCAACATCTTAACATTTGCAATTGAGGCCCATAAGCCCTTAATGAAAAAATGTGGAATTCTCAATTTCATTTCATATTTCTCTTAAATTCTAATTCTTCTTCTTCTTCTTCTTCGCCTCCCTCCCCCTCTTTGAAGGGGAAGGGGATGGTGAGGGAATTGAAGGGTAGATTGTAGCCATGAATAGTGCATCAACATAAGTTTAGATTCAAGAAATTATTGATTTTTAATTTGATTCTTATGTTGATAAATGTGGAATGTAAAAATTATGAATTTGATTGTCAAAATAAATGAGTTAAATATTTTTTATTTCAAAAAGAAAAAAATTATAAGATTCTAATGTCTTATTTTGTTGACTTATACGTTTATTTGTCATTAAATTTTTTTATGACCTAATGTAAATTCTCAAATATTTGATATAATATTTTTAAAATAAAGTCACCCAATGATCTGAAAATGGACCAAAATTCATCCATCCATCATCGTATGCATCATCCCTAGTCTCATAGGCTCATTCCAAGCATGGATTAAAAAATTTAATTGGATTTGGCGATCAAGTCGCTGATTGCCAGGTGTCCATCTTAGTTTCCTGGGAAAAAAAAAAGAAGAATAAAATGACAAAAATTGGGTTATTTTGTAAGAATCGCTTGAACCGCTAGTTAGTCCAAATTGTTGAACTGTTAAGAGAACCATAATTATTTCTTTTCTAGGTCTTAACTAGTAAAAAAACGAAAATTGCACAAAATGTGAGAAAGAACTGCTTTCTTCCCCAAAGTCCTCATTCCATATTTTCATTTCCTTGAGCCCTAGCCCCAAAGTGATGATATGTGGAAAATTTAGTTTCGAATGATGTTTTATGGTATAATGGTTGAAATTAATAGTTTTGGTTTTTTATATTATATATTTTTTTTTATATTTTATCAGTTTGTACATAATATATAAATATATATTACATAATTATGATGCCACAATTCAATTGTTGTTTGTGAAAATTAGACTAATGGTTAAATCGGTGAATCGCGAATTGAAAAGCTTTTCAATTCAATTAAAGGTCCAATTTTTCGAAATTTGATTCTAAGTTGGGTTGATCTCGAATTTTGGTTTATTTTTTATATCCAAACAAACACACGTGCATGCACGTGTCTATCCAAATCCTATGTTCCCTATCAATGGGACTTGGAGAGCCCAACATTAATAAATGTGTAGTTTATTTACCCTAGTCCTAAAATTTTTATTGTTTACTTACCCTAGTACAATAATTTTTTATTTCTGTCTGATCAATTATTAAAAATTGAAATGATTAATCCATACGTTTTTTGAAACTCTGAAACTATTGTTTCAGTTTACAAATAAAACATATTTCAAATTATCATGAATAAACAAAATCAATATATATATATATATATATTTGGGTTTATTTCAAATACAAGTTCAAAAAAAAAAAAAAAAAAGATTATCAGACACTTTAAATTACCTTTTAAGTTGTTAAATATTGTATAACTTATTTAACAAATAAGATAAAATTACCAAAGCACTTAGTTTTTTTAGAGAAGATTTATTACATTACTAAATCAAGACAGCAACCACATCTAAAATTAGTATCAAATACAATAACCAAGAGGTAAGTATTTAAACAACCAATTATTTAGTAGAAAAATGACCTAATATTAAATAGAAAAATAGATTCGAACAGCTGATCTCGTGATATACTTCTGAAGGGATTCAATTAAAAGTGAATATATTTTTTACTAATATTAGTGTATACATATTTGGTATATCAAATATTCATACAGAAGCTATGCAATTATTCGTATGTCACAAATTTATTAATTTGAATGGATTAGCTATCTTTCGATCCAAAAAAAAAGAATGGATTAGCTATCTTTGTCCATTGAGACCAAAGGGAAACATCAATCAAAATCCGAGTGTGCCGGATCAATAGGATTAATCAGTACAATGGATACAGACTTGAATTAAATTATTAAGTGTAACGTCAATCCCTCTAAAAACCGAAATAATCAATTTCGGAGGAAAAATAAATTGAGAAATAAATACGTCTATCATCTTTTTAAGTTTGACGTAATTACACAAATATCTCTTATGATATAATTACAGCAATAAGCCTGCAACATAAATTAGTATAACAAATTAACTGAAACATTTACAAGTAGATCCTCGCAACCTACTAAACCCGAGGGGGCAATGAGGTAATTATCCCATATAAATATATATATATATATATTTATAGAAATGCAACCAATTATGAACTAATTTTTTTAATTTTAAACCACCAACATGGTGGTCTAGTGGTAAAGATTCACCACTTTCGTCTTGAATACCCAGGTTCGAACTTTACTGAGGATGTAGAGCTCATTATATATTGTGAATGTATTATGGGTTGGCGGTGACTGACCTATAATGTTAGTTCAATGAGAAGTGAGACTTTATTAACTAGTGTTTGGTGGGGCTACGGTGACCAAGTTGGACTTAGTTCCAATGAGCTGTGGCGAAAGGAACATTATGTGGCGGTTGGGTTCCCTTAGTTGGGGTAGCCACGTCGGGTTCTCCAGACCCAACATTTGTCAGATCAATTTTTTTTTTTAATTTTAATATTTTCGTTTTTATAACAAGTAAAAATACTTTTATTTGTTACTCTTCCACTGGTCAATTTGACTTATACCAAAATGTGACAAATATTTTTGAAATTGAAAACTTTATATTCAACTTCATTAATACAGAATGGTATAAACTCAAGGATCAGAACAAGAAGAAAAGGTTGGCACAGAAAATGAAGAGAAAGATGAAAAAAGGAAGTGCTTTAGATCAGAGACCTTTAATGGATGTTAAAACTGTGAATTGAAAGCTTTCAATTCAGAGCTACAAAATCGAGAAGATCAAAAAGAAAAAAGCTTATTATTAGGTAGTAAAAAGATAGCAATAATTCATGCACGAATATCAAAGAAATCTATTGGAGAACAAAAAATCAAAGATAATGAAATGTTAAAGTCTAAGATTACCAGAAATTTGAGCAATTATTATTGTTGATTTTTTTTTTTAATATTTTGATAATTAAATTTCATTAAAATAATTAAATTTCATTAAAAGCAATTACCCAACAAAGGTACAAAATGATGATAGTAGAAAGTCATTTGCTATTATAATTTTACTACGACAATGATGGGTAATCTTCTATGAAAGTAACGAAAAATCTCATCACGACATATACTCGTAGTGAATATTTTCACTCTAGTATAAACATGGCAAATCATGTTTTTACCTTGATTTTTGAATCATTAACTCTTATATTCATCACAGCTCTTAATTTTGAGGTATTGATTACTACATTCATTATGACTATCAATTCTTTTAGTTGCAAATATTCGATATTTTCATAATTAATTGTTTTATGAATTTTGCGTGGAGTATTAATGAGTAGAAAAGAAAAAGAAAATTCGAGCCTATCTTATTCGGGCCAATGTAATTGGGCCAGTTCTAAGCTTACTCAGATAACTATTCCCTTCTTTAAAAATAAGAAATAAATAAATAATAATAATAATAATAGAGAAATGGATACCTGTTATAGATACTCATAACTCAAAATACGTGAATCAGAGGTGGAATTAAGTAGTTCGAGCTATTAAAATCCAAAATCGAAGTTTAATATATCTTTATAATAATGCATATTTATAATATTAATAAAAATTATTAAAATAAAATATGAAAAATGGCATTATAATTATTAATTTAGGAACCTATATTTATTGAGGT
This sequence comes from Handroanthus guayacan, assembly GCA_014898755.1. Classification (NCBI taxonomy): domain Eukaryota; kingdom Viridiplantae; phylum Streptophyta; class Magnoliopsida; order Lamiales; family Bignoniaceae; genus Handroanthus; species Handroanthus guayacan. The sequence continues at coordinate 1,000,024 of JACFYI010001436.1, read as the reverse complement.
AGTATTTTAACTATTACATCAATGCTTATACTTTTTAATATAATTATTATTTATTGTCATTTGGGTTGGATTTTCTTATCAAAATTTTAATCGGATTCAAATTTTGCATGGACCTAGATTCTATAGGTTCTAAGCGTGGATACGAGTATGAGAATAGGTAATTGGGTTCATGTGCTTACATCAATTATTTGAATCATCCGACCTATTAAGTATTGCTTTAGTCATATTCAATATATCCCATCTCAAAATTATAAGAGTACGTAATTTAACAAAATTTTAGATAAAAATATAAATTTTATATTCCAAGAGAGACAATATATAATAAGACCAATAAATTTAAAAACAAGGAGAGTATCATATATTTATTATTTCCATCACCAAGAAAATATAAAAATAAGACAAATTACAAGCATACAACTGCATCTCCAATAAAACAAGAGCTATATATATCTTCTTTTGGTAGCAAACCCTAATTCATCCAACAAAATCTCCATGGAAATTGCTCAATATTCTCATCCATCTTCAAGTTTACTTCCAGAAAACCCTAGCTAAAGTTATCCCCATGATAATCAAGCAAGCAAAGTCAACTCCCGAGATCAAGCTGGTCGCTGAAAAATAAAATAAAATATACATATATATAGGTAAATAAAAGAATAACGATAACCATGTTGTTATTATGATAAAAGAGATGTTTGAGTTGCATTGCATAAATAAGGGATAATTATTTCTATACCCCTGAGGTTTACTATAATTATCAAAAGATTCTCTGAGGTTTGAATATTACTACCGTATCCTCTACTATGCAGTTCACCTACTGCATAATTACAATTATACTGACTGAACATATAGAATATATTACATCTATATCCCTTGAAAGTATATATTACAGTTATACTTTCTTATATAAGGGGTCTATTTGTAATGCTTAGTATTTTTAGAGAATGTAATAGTAACTATTCAAATTTTAATGGATGTTTTGGTAATTATATCAAACTCCAAGGGTGTTGCAGTAATTATCGACATAAATAATCAATACATGCATTTGACAATTACACTTTCAGAATTGATGCATGACTATAATTACACCTCTTGTCTAGAGGGTCTATTTATAATATTGTTTCAAGATTTTATGCATAAGTTGAACTAATGTAGAGGTATTAATGTAATTATCAAAATCTCAAGGAATACTCTAATTATGACGCAAAATTTTGGGGGTTTAGAGGTAATTATCCCTTGAATAAATAATGAATAAATTCATTGCAATCTCACCGTGGTTAGAAGGCAGGAAAGGGTTGAGAAGTGGCTCCGACGTGTTGAGTCCTAGACCCGGACAGTCCTCCCCAAATGCACCTTATAGTACAAATGAAAAAAATTAATACTGAAAATAATATATAAATATAAATAAATAAAAATAAAGATTGATTAAGAACTTTTAACTTTATTTGGAAATTTTTGGAGGGTTCGTATTAATTGCTATATTTTTTGTTCTTTTTGAGTACATTTTGAATCAGGGATTCAGTCAAGCTAAGTTTGAGAAATAATTTCAAATCCATGCAAACTTGACGAACCAAACTATTTGAGCTCGAGCTCAATTCAGTTACTACAAAATACAAGTTGGGAGTTTAATATTTTTAATTATTCAATTAAACAATAAATATAATTTTGATTTGTATGAATTTAAATCAATAATAATATAATTAAAGTATATATAACATATTAATAATATAAAAGATATTAATGTTTTTATCTCACAAGTTGGTAAAAAATGGACTCAAGCTCGACTACGCTCGTTTCTTGCTCGAATTTTTGTTCAAGTCATAGGTTCAAATTTGAGCTCGAAAAATCTCTTTGTTTTATAAACATTCAATTATTAATAATTTTATATTTATATATTTAAGTATTTTTTTAAGATAGCTTTGCAGACTTACAAACAAGAATCATTTGACTCGAACTCCACTTGAAATACATATGAATATGGGCTTAACCGAATTGCCTTCAAACTCGACTTGAGCACTTTTTGAGTGGGCTCGACTATTAGTTTTATCCCTAAGTCAGCTTAAGATCGACTTACTAGCTAGCTCGACTCATTTGCACTTGCTCCTAAACTTAATCTATTTGAATATGAAACTTGTCATAAAGAGGTGAGATGTTATGTGCTTACATTGACTGAAGCATGGGAAAATAGTGATATTGAGCAAATTGTAGAAACCTTCTTCACATTCACACGTGTGTACGAATGTAGAATTAGAATTACTAAGGCACCTCCCTCTTCCACAATCAGCCCAATAGCAAGCTACAAACACAAGAGTATATTAACAAAATAATAATTAATTAAACAAAAATGCATGTAAAATAAAAATAATTAAGTGAAAAAAAATTATGTGCAAAAAATATATTTACGATCGAAAAATGATAAGTTGGCACTTCTCTCAAAGTCAGGGTCGGGAGGATTATCTTCATTTGCACAGGTGTAGTTGAGTGTACCTGGAGAACAGAAATTCATTTACGTTAGAATTTAAATATTTTTAATAAATTTTTACCATATTATTCTTATTATTATTAATTTTTGTTTTTTTTGCTTTCTCTTTTGCCTTTTTTTTTTTGGACAAAACATCAGTGTAAGATTCATGAAAATGGTCATATGCATAAGATCTTATATCTGAGTATGCATTGGATGTAAAATACCAAATTTGCCCACAAATAAGTGGATATTCTAATTTAGGTACAAGTACTGCTCTATGGGTTGGGTTATCCCTATCCCGGCCCAATACATTGTAATTGTTACATCTTTTGCCACCTTAATCTTGGGCAAATGACAGTGCCGGAAGAAGAAGAAGCATTTGTTACGAAAAAAATTAGGATATTAATTAATTACAAATATTTTATAGTAAAAGCATTTGTTACGAAAAAAATTAGGATATTAATTAATTACAAATACTTTATAGTAAAAATAAAATTTAAAACAAAAATTATTAGTTGCAGTTAGCTAATGGTTGGTTATGATGGTAACTGCTTCGAAATTAGTCGTAGTCAAATTCGAAGTAGATACCTTACTGCTAATTTTTAATTACGAAATTGACTGTAGCTAATAATTTTTTTATTTTAATTTATAATTTTAAATTTACTATGAAAAAAATGGCTAATTTATAGTCCTAACTATGAAACTAAGTTCGTAACAATTTTTCTCATAGCCAATGCCTGGATTTTTTTGTAATGACTCGGTTATATATACTTCATATCTTGACATTCATAATAAGTAGGCAATATCTTTATTCACATCAAATTCTTTCAGCTTTCATGCAATTATTCTACTTGAAAATATCACTTGAAAGAAGAGTACAACACATGTAAAATATTGAAAAGAATTAATTAATAAAAGAAAGCAAAAATTAAGGAGATGGAATAAACTTACAATTGGGGACAACGCAAGGCAGGAAATTGAGATATTCAAAACCTTGAGGGCGAGACTGAGCCCACCCATCTTCGCATTCACACTCAAACCCAAATGTAGTATTTAATGTAGGCACGCACGTCCCTCTCCCACACACTGTTTCATTGCACACATCCCCTATATATATATATATATATATATATTCACACACAAACACACACATAACCATATGATTAGTGCTAAAAAAATTCACAAGTTTCACTACAAGAATCACATAACTAACCAAAATAATGTCATCCCAGATTGGCAAGAACTCATCGGGTTTAGAATTAAGTACAACATATATTATGTGAGCGACAATGTGAAAATTATCGTTGACTTTATATAAAATGTGACAAAAAATATTGTCATAATAGTGATTTTAGCTAGCAAATTTCATAGTAACAAAAATTGCGTTTGAGTTGTCTCTATTAATAATTAGGGCATACATATAATGACAACTTAATAACGATGAAGATCTTGCGTGTCACAAATTTGTATATAGTGGGAACAAATTTTCACTAGTTGTCACCATATGGGTTAGGTATCACAAATTGTTTGTACTAAGTATTTGCAATAGCTTTTTATCACTATTAAACTATATTAATGTGACAAAACAAAAATTATTGTTATTAAAATACATTATCAGTGACAAAATAAGGTAATGTTTGTATATGTCTTGGGCTATTTTGGGGAATATATATAGCCATAGGATTTAGAAAATGATGTTTTGGAAGTGAGACAGAGGAATACAGTTAAGTAGAAGTTTTTTTTAAGGAATAAAGTAATGTTTGGTTACGTTTTTTGATGAAACAATTTTTACCGTATCAAATCACTTACATTTTTGTCTGGTTATTACAGATAAATTTTTATTTAATAATACTATTTATATATAACTATGATTATAAAATCTATAAATTATATATAATGTATGTAAATATAATGATTGGGTGTGTATATATATATATAGGTAAAATGCACCTTTTGATGATAATAAGAAAAACATAAGCTTAAGGAAAGCTAATACTCATGCCATATGAGAAGGTTGAAGTTTGAGGGATAGAAATCACTCACCAAAGAAGGGGGCAATGAGGCTGGGGCTGGATTCGTCTGCAGTGGCAATATTATTATAGTTATATGATTGAAGAATTAGAAACATGACCACAAGAAAAGCACCGTAGTGAACTGTAGCAGCCATATATGTATGTGCAGGAAAATATATACAACAGTTGATATAATCAAGCATTTTGTGCTTGTAAAGTGGAGTTCTCCAATGTTTGTACTGAGTGTATATATACATATAACATTCTTAATTAAGTTTAGATTAATTTGTTTCAAGTCAAATGTTGTTTTATGGGAGTTCGTTGGAAAATTAATTAAGCTAATCTGGTTTTGTTCCGAAGGGTTGCATGGGTCCCCATATCAAAGATGCAGCCATGTGGAAATAAATCCTTCTTCTCCACCCCCCGCCACAAAAAAAAAAAAAAAAAAAAAAAAAAAGAACATATTGGCCCTCACTTTGATCCTATGTTTCAATTTGCATTTCGTTTTATGTTTCATTGTGCAAATGCATGCCAAGTGTATCATATCTATAACCCTGTGTCTTTATAAGAAAATATTTAATTCGGTACACTTGATATATATGTATTTAAAACATGAAATGGAAATGAAACATTATGTTAAAATAAAGGATCCTACCAAATGTATATCATATACAAAGCGTGATATTACTATATAGTTATTTTGATGGTTTGTTTTTATATATTATGCTTAAAATGTCCCTTTATTAATAATGCATACACAACCCAATCAAAAGTCATTATAATCTACTAATATATCTCTTTATATTAAATTATATACATTATATTAAATATATTTTAATTTTAATCTAATTATTAAATACACAAAAATGAAATCTACCCTTATTATATAATTTAATATATAATATTGATTTTTAAATAATAATAAAAAATAGTATTTTAAATGTCATTAATTGTCAGCAATGATAATTTAAATACAATTTTATCACTATTAAATTTATTTAAATCATACGTACGATGTAAGAAAATTTGTTGTCACTGTATATATAGAATTAATGATGAATTTCATTTCATAGATGTCAGTAAATTTTTGTTTCCAGGGTGACAATTGCTTTCCCTATTCTATTCCTGTTTTTATACTAGAAAAGAGATTAAGGGTATGTTTGTTTGTATTTTCAAGTGATTTGGAAATAATTATTCTGGAAAAATGAATTTTGGGAGTAAGTTGGGGAATATAATGAATATTTGTTTACATTTTGAGCGTTAGGTAGAATTACTTTGGGTTGTAAGACAGTCTTTAGTTATGTTTTGAGATAAGACATTTTCCATTGAAATGTCAAAAAAATTAAGTCATTTCTTGTCTTGTTAGGGGGAAAATATTATTAGAAATTATTTTTATGTATAATTATAATTATAAAAGTATTTTTTAGACACTTCCAGAAAACTAGGCATCTTTTACGGAAAAATTACTAAAAAATTAATTCTATAGTTAGAGTTATAAATTAGCTAGAAACTATCCTTAGCAGGTGTTAATTTTTACTATTAACTACGATCACTTACATAGCTGTAGCCCTAGCTACGAAATTAATTTTTCAGTAATATTTTTCAGAGTCGATGCCCCTGTTTTTTGTACTGAGAGAAGATAATTTTATAAAATCATTTTTGATAATTTTATAAAATCATTTTTGATAATTTTATAAAATCATTTTTGATAATTTTATAAAATCATTTTTATATGAAATTATAATATTTTATCGTCTAGAGGTACTTTTGGATGATATTTTCCAATATAAATGAGTATTTTGAGATAATGGATTTGAATTAATTCTCTCAAAATGGAAACAATATTTGTTTGCATTTCTCCAATAAAAAATCATTTCCCAAAAATATAAACAAACATACCATAAAAATTTATGTGCCTTTCATACTAATTTAAAGAGAGTCCATAGATCAGGCCCTCTTTGTTACTGGGGGGGTTTTAGGGCACTATTTGCTGGAAGTTCTTGTGCCACCTAGGCCCTAATTAAATTAATACAAATTTAGAGCTAGTTATAGTTAATTATAATTAGTCTATAAATAGGAAAGTTAAACTAAAGTAATGATTAAGATTCAAATTACATAGTCATTTAGGGTTTGAAAATAAAGTGAATTAATCACTTACTATTTTTATCATTTGAGCTTCTTGTCATTGCATGGAACGGGTGAATATCTATTATTAAAAATCTAATACTAATTTTGAAATTTAATTTTACACAAACATAGAAATTTCATGTAAGAACATAATAAATTTCAACCAGATATCTGCGGTCCGGTTTGGTTGGGTTTTGAAGCAAAAATCAATCCGATCCGAACTAAAAAAATTGGATTGGTTTGGTTCGACTTGATTTTTTCATATAACCAAACTAATTTAAATCGGTTTGGATTGGATCGGTTTGTTCAGTTTGAAAATGAAAAAAAAAAAAAAAAACAACAACAACATCTAATTAGAGGCAAAGAAAAAGAAATGAATCCAACAAAGTTTAATATTCATCACAAATACTTCATCTCCAAATAATAAAAAATACAATATAAAAGATATAATATCCTAATATAACAAATTAAGAAGAAGCTAGCATCTTCATATTTAGTGAAAAACAAATAGGAAAAAAAAACACAACAATGTTGGCCAAAAGAATTCCTTTCAACAAGAGCTTCACAAGAAATTGTATATATCCCTTCACAAGTCCAACTTTTTGGACTAAAATTAATACTAATAATACGCTTGTAATAAAATAAAAAAAAAATATTAAAATAAATGATTCGGTTTGGTTTGGATCGATTTTGAAAAAATAAAATTGAGAATCGAACTGAATCGATCGGTTTCTTAAAAATTCAATCCGAACTAATTCGAAAAAAAATCTATTTTTATCGATTTTCGGTTTAGATTAGGTTGGATGGTCGATTTTGTTTGGTTTGGTTTGGATTTGAACACCCCTACCAGATAATGATCCCAAAAGTTATACAATTCAAAGCTTTTTTATTACAGTTGATCCCTCATGATCATATGCATAGTCTTAAAATAAACTCGATACATATACGTATACATAAATACATATTTTATTTTCATTTTTTTAACCTTTATTATAACAAGTTAAAGGCGAAAAGACATTTTTCTTAAAAAATAAATAAATTGCATAGAGATCTTATTGTATTAGTGTAGGGTCTTAAAAGAATTAAATTAAACTATTCCAATGATTTTGATATATTACAAAAAAGATCTAATGGGCTGATTATTTATTAGCTGGTGCAAAATTGAAATTTCCGCACTATGTCATTGCTAGAAGGGGACCCTATTCATCTAAAAGTTGCTTCACAATTAATTAAATTTGTAGGAGTAGGAAAAATAATTGCTGGCTACGACTACTCGGACATCTAGATGCTTTCTAAACTTTATTAATTGTATAATCATTATATGCCATATTAATACATTAGATTAATAATATTTCGAGGTCAATAACTAATTATAACAAAAAAAAAAAAAAAAACTTTAAGAAAGTTGTTGTATAATATGGAAAGTCCTAGTATTAAAAAGAAAACAAGCCACACGCAGTGGTGAGAATTAAATTCATAACTTCTTAGTTGTGAGATCTCTCATTACGACCAGGATGAGGGCTTCTCGATTTTAAAAACTTTTAAATATACATTAATTAATATTACATTCTAATACTACAATTGATTTGCTTTAATCAGTCGAAGGGTCCAACAATTGTGTATTATGAGCGTTGTTTGTGTTAAGTGTCTAATTTTAAATCAGTGATTATGAATTCTATATTACTTAATAAGTAATTAGATAGTAACAATAATTATATTTTGGAATCCACATTAAAGAAACAGTTCGATTCAAAACCTATGCTTTGAAGTTCCTGCTTTGAACTTCGTCATTTTATTGTGAAATTGTTACTTACATCGAGTGTGAAAATATCAAATGGTGATAATGATCATGTTATGCATATATAATATAAAATATAAGTTGATATGATTTAAAGTTTCATAACTTGATACTTTCGATGCATATGAGAACTTTTTTCGATAAATGATATTTTTTCCTTTTGAGTTACTATTAATTATGGCATTAAATCAATCAAAAACTACATTAGAAATTAATATTAAGTACGAAAATTATCAATTAAGAAAATATTTGTATTATTCAGTAGAAAACAACTCACTATTCGATAGAAAACGATATTAAAAATGATTGAATTTGCAATGTTGAAGCTTTAAAATCTCCTTCACAATGGGCCAAACGTGTAATTTTGTCCAACACATAGGAAAGTTGAGTAATTGGGCCTATTCTGCATTCGGCTTATCATGATTTCCAATCTTTCGATTTTCGGCCCAATGAAGATGGAATTATGGTCTTGGGCCGTTTAATTTTCCACGTTATGGCCCATGGCCTTCTAAATGTCACTTTTTTTTATTTATTAATAATTTGTGACATGGAAAATAAAATTAAAAAATGAATCATTATTTCGTTATTTTTGCTGTAAAATAGCGTGTTACCATCTAAGGGTTAATAACACTTTTCGTCCTGTATGTTTGTCACTTTTCGATTTTGGT
>JACFYI010001436.1:955069-990858 GCA_014898755.1 Handroanthus guayacan | reverse complement strand
GACCAAAATCGAAAAGTGGCAAACATACAGGACGAAAAGTGTTATTTTCCCAGAAATTTTATTTAGGATTCTAAGTGCTAAGTCTTAGATTATTAAATATATATATATATATATGCACTCAATTCTCTCCAAAGCCTTTAATTATTTAATTAAAAGCCCAACAAGAGTTTTTCTTAATAAAGAGACTCTCCTTTTATTTTGTTTCCCATGTGGGATTAAGATCCCCTTTTCCAAACATCTCTCTTATTTTTAACTTACTATCTAGAAAGTTTCAATGTCCAACATTTTTCACACATTGAATTTTTAATCTTGTACTAACTACAGAATCGTATACCAAATAGATATCTAAATAGGAAAAGAAAAGACTATGTAAAAATGGTCCTTTTATGGGCCTAAAGGGAAAAGTGAAATTTTTTGGAGATGTTCTGCTAGAAGGTCCGTTATCATAATTAGCTCCTTATGACAAAAAATAAAAATAAAAAATAAAAAATCATGTAATTTAAAATTTAATGAAATCCGTCAGTAACACAGAGACTATCACTATCAATTTGTAGTTTTAAACACTAATATTACTACTACCACTATCATTCTCCATTATATGACTCTGTTGACTCCAACGACAAAAGAGAGCTTCCCGTGCCCAACTAAAAATGGATGATTATGTCGAAATATTTTATAGGAAAAAATAAAAGAAAAACTTAGGTCATGTGTTACAATCCAATCACTCAATTTGTTCAATATTGGGACATTGTAAGATCACTATCCATGTAAAAGATCAAACCTTATATATGAAGAAAAGTTGTGCGCATTTTCTCGATTTTGGACACTTTATGTCATACCCAAACCAACATTCGAGGACCACCAAGTTTTATATGATGTAGACATGGAGATGGTGATTGATTACTTCATCATCTAACAATTTTTTACTTTTTTAATTAATTTCTTTAAAGATGAATGTCAATCTCATCAATTACACAAATCCCAGTAATCAATCAAATCTTCGAGAAATACAAGAATCTGTTCATTGATTTTTTATTTTTTTTTTAGATGAATGAGGATTGGATTGATAATAAAATAGAATCTTGAATCACAACTGATGATGAAGAAAGAAAATTATAGGTTCAATTCTCGACCTTGAAAATTAAGAGGTAAGAAAATTGATCAAATTCTATTGAATATGACACGTAATGATAATTTATCAAAGAATAACCGTTTATGTTTATTTATATCTGTTTACACCCTTTAATTTACAAAATGTTACAATTATCTGTAATATGAGGATAATCCATGTATTGCTAATTGCCAGCTTTATTTAGTTGTTTTCTCGTTAATAATGATTTGGCCCCTACTTTTTTCTCTTTGTTTGACAGAAAAAATAATTGCAATCAAGATACCTAATTAATTAAATATTCAACATCTTAATCACATTGCAGTTGACAGCAGAAAGGTACAGACCAAAAAAATCAATTGCATACTAATGAAGCAAGCCCTGTGAGGTGTACCAACTGACATGCTATATAAATCACATATGGAAAGGTTGCAATATCCATAATTTCACATTAAGCTCGAAAAAGGCTTAAAATATTCAAAATACTCTGAAAAAATAACTAACATGACTCTCGTCTTTTTATCTCAGTCAAAACCCTACTTTGATTTGATAACGTGACCTTAATATTGGGCCCTTGATTTGATACTTTTGAGAGATAATGTGATGAAGCAATGTGCATTTGCATAGATAGTACATACTGGCTGCTACGGTACTCCATTCGTCATCAATGACAATAGTTTTAATACTATTGAAGAGCTCGCATTTTGTATTATTCATGCACGAATGAGCACCTTATAGCAAGTCATCTATCGTCTTTCAGTATTTGAGTTCATTTTTAAAGTAAACTCTAACATCTTAATGCTTGTGAAATCCTTTAAATAAGTGTAGCCAAATACCCTCTTCTTAATTTAGTGTTCTTGAAATTATAACTCGATTCGATGAAATCAAATTTAAATGAAATATTTCAACAAAATTATACCACATATGATCAAGATTATCTTTGTAGCTATTGACTAAAAAAATTCAATATTTTATAGTTTGTACATTGGCAGAATGCTATAGTTGTCTGCATGGGGAATGTCTAACATTATCATGGGAAGTTGTAGTGGTAGGACATGAAAATTGGGATATAATACTATGCCCTTGAGGGAAGGAATTAAAAAGTATCAAAGAGGTGCTTTTCAAATATAAATAGTGTGTGGTGTTGGGTAGTCATATCAGGTTCTCTCGCGATCCAGTTTTTTACTTATAAAAAAATATAAATAATGTGTGTATTGTTGAAAAAGAGCTAGGTTCAAATAATTGATTTATTCTCTAAAAAAAGATCAATTTATAACATGTCTAAAGAAAATATTTAGATTAGTTTTAGTTTTTGGAAATGAAAATTTAACTAAATGGGCTTTGAGTTCTTGCTAGCTTAGGGTTTTAACCTTTGATGATATTATCTTTTACCAAAGTAAACAAAGATTTACTAGGTAATTATTGTTATTAATTATGAGTACATGGGCTTTTTAACTAAAGTGCATCAAAGCAAAAGAGTTGGTCAAAGGGGAAAATCACGTATTTACATATATAATTAAACAAACCATGTGATTGCCAACTAATAATTTTTTGATATAATTAATCATCAATTAAGTAATTATAGTGAAGCAATTATTCAACCCATGAAATTCAATTGGCTTCAAACCCCAGTTATCTTTCCATTCGTGCTATAATTTCCTGCAAAATCTTAAAAAGTGAGCATGACATAAGTTTAAAAAATATATTCAATTTTTAATTTATGTCCAAAAACTAGTCAAGAAAATAAAGTTCAAAAATGAAGTTTTGTGGGAAAAAAAAGTACTTATAATGGAATAAAGTTAAAAGAAAACTATTTCTGAAGTTGAATATTTGTCATAAGAACAAGGCATTCGCTACAAAAAATAAAAAATAATTATTAATAATAATAATAATTCCATGGCTTCGGTTACAAATCTTTTATAGAAAAAATAATTTTTTTAAAATAATAAAATTATTAACTACAAAGTCATAATCATATTTTGATTCAATTACAATTAATTTTGTAGCTAATGGTTAGCTACAAGAGTTATTTGCTTCATGTTCGGCTGCAGTTATTTCATAGCTAAGATACAAATTTTTAGTATATCAGTTATGGATTAGTTGTAATAATTGATGCACTAATTTTTGTAGTGTGAATATCCATAAGTAAAGATTTCCATAATATAAGAAGTTTGTGGATAATTAATTTATGTAAGATTAAAGCAAAAATTAATAGTTTGTTTTCATTAATTGAATTAGTTAAAATTTATTCAATTGATTTTCTGGACGGAAAATAATCTTGTGAATTTTTTGCATATAAGAGTTTATTTTAAGAAGTTTTTCTCATTTCAAGATAAAATCATTTTTTTTTTTCCATTCTTCACACTTAAAAAAAAAAAAAGAAAAAGAAAAAGAAAATAATCCAAAAATCATAATTTAAAAATATTCGAAACAAAATCAAACAGTCCCAACTGAACATTGAAAAAATAATATTGTGAAATCATATGCATGCCACACGAAATTAATTTAATTTACATTTGAAAATGTCAACTTTATCTACCGAAAAATGTGAAGTTAGATAAGATTTGTCCTTAGGAAAAAGGTTAAAATCGACCATAACTAATTTGTTTGTCTACTATTCACACACTATAAAAGCATGTGGAGCCGCTCATTTATATGCATCCATGCAAATGCATGCATCTTTATTGTCATGATGTCATAAAATATTCATTTTTTTATTCTAAATTTATTATTTACATATTTTATTTTTGTGCCTAAAAATATAATTTCTAATTTTTAAATAAGATGTTTCAAAAATTTACTATTCTAGGGTTTCGCTTTTGGGGTCTTCTAGAAGATTTTGTGAGAAAATATATGTTTTTGTATTGGAATTGAAGATGTGTGGAGAATAAAGATAAGTTTAATTTTATTTTGGAAGAAAGATAAAATTTTATTTTTTCAAAAAATTATAGGTTCAAATCTTGTTTGCAACTTAACAGTAGCATCTTTTTCTACTAAATACTGGGCGTTAATATTTATTTCTCAGCCATTGTGCTTCATCTCGATTTTGATTGTAGTTAATTTGTGGATATACTGATATAATGATTGAATATATCTAATTTCTTAAAAAAAAATCTATCTTTTTATATTAGTTGGCACATCAAATTTTTTATATCATTATGTATTATATTTAGATTGATATAAATTTTTCAAAATATATCTCTATGAAAATAATTAAAAAATATAAATAATATCAATAAATGTAATAATTCAAAGTTATTCAAATCTTTCCATAATCTTTAGAGAAAAAATTTGAACTTTTACATAAATATTCAAGTTCATTTTAGGAGAACGCAATCAATTTTCAAAAGAAACAAAAAAAATATCATAGCCTTAACCATTATTTCCTAAGGGTTAATATTATAAAAATAATTAAAGCTTTCGCTTTTTAATTTTTTTTAAAAAATATCCAAAACTTAATAGATTTGACTGATAACAAATGGAAATACCGAAGGAGACTATGAATAAAACAAGTAGTTCTATAACTAAAAATAATAAATATGTCAAATAAAAAAATTAGCTCTATAACTTATTTCTTTATTATTTAATGAGTACTGATTTTCCAATTAATCATTATGAAATTTAAATTCATGACTTTAGTATACAAAAAATATGAAATATAATAAAATTATTTTCCTGTTCTTGATCTACAACCTGACACGTCTTGGATCTTGGGGAATTTTGTTTGACAAGTAATTAATAAAAGGATGTGACCATGTGCCAGATCCCATAAAGGGCCCCCCCTACGTAGGATGATATAAACCATATTTTGGGCCCCATTAAATTACCCCAATATTATTTTTATTTTACCCAAAGATAAATCACATCATATTTAATTTAAGAATTTACTTTCTTTTGTATAAATTTAACCATCATATGGAAAAATATTTTCCCCAGTACGATCTTATTGAGTTCATTCTATAATTTTACTTATTTTATAATATAATATTTTTTAATAAGAAAACTTTATATTATAAAAATAGGATAAAATCTCCCTATTCTCCATGACAAGACTAGAGTATTTTACAAGAATTAGGCATGTTCCTACTTCCTAGACCCCATTTTCACATGCTTTCTGATCACCCTCAATCCCAAGTTCCCAACTATGTACCACTTTTACTTTATTACAAAACACTCCTTTTCACCCTTTTACCTTTTTTCCCCTCTTTTTTATTATTTGATGTGTTGGAGAAAAGGCTATTATTGAGTTCAAATTCAAATAATTTATTTTCTTTCCTTTTTTCTTTTTTAAGTTCAGAGAAAAAGTGTCATTTCATTTAATTTGATGTGAATTCTTTTGCGTGTTCTGTCACCTTTTATTTATAAAAAAAGATAACCAGTGTGATTTAGATCAATTTGATAATGACTCGTTTTATATCTTTTTACTAGCTTTTTCTTAATAAGAAGAGAAATATTCTTTTAATCAATAAGCTGGTGTGACACCTTTACATTTTTCTCATAAGAGATCAATATCATTTTAATGAATATGATAGTGGCTTGTTTTGTATCTTTTGATCATATTTTTTATTTTTTTAAAAAGAAGACAATAACGTCATTTTGATCAATTTAATGTTGGCTCGTTTATACTTTTTTCAATAATGTTTTCTTTATAAAAAGATTAGAGCTATTCCGATCAATTTGACATTGACTCCTTTATACTTTTTCTTCACGTATTCTTTATAAGATGGAAGTAGTGTCAATTCAATCAATTTGATGATCACTTACTTTATACTTTTTTTCCATCCATACTTTATAAGACGAAAATAGTGTCATCTCAATCAATTAGATCATTTTTCATTTTATATTTTTTTCTTCAAAATAATACATTAATAATAATAATAATAACAAAAAAAAAAGTATCACATAAAGAAAAATCTCAATAGCCCATTATACAGTAGAAAAATATGATAACTTATACTCTACATTCGAAAAATAGCCCCATACCAGTTAGAGTTGAACATATGACCCTTATGATTATTAAACCTTTATCTAGCCACTTGAACAAATGCCTCTACCATTTTATACTTTTTCATTTCTCATTATACCCATTTTCTAAACCCAAATTAGGATCAATCACATATCCAAATGGGAAGAAAGGTGGTTTACCAAGTCGACGACCTAGGTTTGAATCCCCCCAGAATCACCTCTCCACTTGTTTCTCTTGTCATTGTAATCTCAAAAGGAAAAGGAAAAAAAAATAATAATAAATAAAAATCTCAACCCAAATTTGTCACTTAAGAGTAACACTCTTAGCCCAATCCATGAGGTAAAGAATCAATTCCCCTTTATCTTAACAAAGAAAGCTTCACAATATTCCATATACCTCCCTCAATGGAGGTGCTTCCTCTCTCTTTCTTCTCCTTCAATACATCCGATTATTAGAAAAATGCCGACAATTTTCAGTCCATAAACAATCAAACAGTGACAAAAACCAGGCATCAAATTAAACCCAACAATCATGTTAAGAATTTGATTCCTATTGTTACAGTCTCTTACTGAAGAAGATAATGGGGAAAACTGGAAAATGGCTCAGAAATTTCTTGACAGGGAAAAAGGAAAAAGGAAAAGAGAGTAAAAATGGCAGTAATCCGCTAGTCTCAGCTTGTAATGTCGAAGAGCATCATCACCCAACAACTCCGGTATCAATCCCACAGCCCACGACCCAAAAAGAAAAGCGGCGGTGGAGCTTTCGCCGCTCTTCAGCAGGCGCGCCGGGGCTGCCAGATTCCAGCTCTGTGGAAAGCATGCGCACTCCTTCTCATGTTTATATGGAAAATGATGACTCTAAGAAGCACGCATTGGCCGTGGCGGCCGCCACCGCTGCGGCGGCTGATGCCGCCGTGGCTGCGGCTAAGGCAGCCGCCGCCGTGATTCAGTTGACGGCTGCGGCGGCCTCCGGCAAGGCAAGGGATGTGGAAGAAGCTGCTGCAACCAAGATTCAGTCTGTTTTTCGGGCGTATTTGGTAGTTCTCTTTTCCTGAAAAACTTTAAAGAGTAGAGCGAATAGTATTTGAGCTTATCTTTCTTTTTTCTTTTTTCTTTTTTTTTTTAAAAATAATTACCTCAACACTGCATAATAACATTTAGATAATTATGATTACACATTTCAAAAAAGTTGAGCTGATGAATAAATTATAATTATACATCCTAAAATTCTATTTGTAATGTTTCAAGATTGGTAGGAAATGTAATTGTAATTAGGAGTAAGTTCAACTAATAATAGGGGTTTAATTATAATTATCAATATCTTATAGGGTATTTTGATAATTATGCCAAATTCAGAGGGTGTCGAGGTAATATCCTTTTTTTTTATATAAATTTTTTGCCTAATGGGAAACTACTAAAATGCTACTAACTCTGGCAGCATTTCATGAGAATTTTCAAAGATTGAATCATCTTGGTGTAACCATAAAATATTAAAATGATGCTTATTTGGTAGCATTTCTTGATAATCTTTCAAATAGTAAATGGTCTTTGTGTGTATATTTTTACTTCTTCTTTTTTTTTTTTAAAAAAAAATAATAACTTCATATAATAGTAAATAGTTTTTGCGTTTATATCTCTTCATAAAATAATTCATTTTTTTTTCTTTTTGGAAAATGTCATTGTATATTACACTTTTTCCCCATTCTTCATATAATAATAAAATGGCATCTTTTCCCCCATTTTGATGCAGGCGAGGAAAGCTTTGAATGCATTAAAAGGATTAGTGAAGTTGCAAGCATTGGTTAGAGGGCATTTGGTGAGAAAACAAGCGACTGCTACACTTAGATGCATGCACGCATTGATGAAAGTTCAAATTCAAGCTCGAGCTCAGAGACTTCAAATGGCTGAAGAAACTAAATTTATTGCCCAAAGGCAATTTGTTCCAAGAAAATCTACTCATGAGAACAAGTTTGGGAACTTAAATCAGGTAAGTTTTTATCATATCTATTATAGTATTTTAGTAATTTTACCATTTTATTGTGATATTTAGATGTGACTTTTTCACCACCATATGAGGATTTTTACAGTGGGAATGACAAATTTTTGCAATTCCCTACATGTGGGATGCTATCATTGGTATTTTTAAATCTTGATTGAGGAAATTTCTTGTGACGAATTTCAGAGGGCATTTGGCTAAGCTTATTTTGAAACATGTATGCAAGTCATAAGATGCTTTTAAAACTTATAAAATATTAGATCAAATTTGAAAAATAAATTTTTAAAGTATTTGAATAAAATCAAATTTTTTAGCTTATTAGATGACAACAATTTTATAATTGAAATAGGTAAAAACAGAGAAGTATGTTGAAGTCTTGTAAATAAATTAGAAAACCTTTAACATTTTTTTTCCCTTTTTAGGAAAAACTTGTTAGATCATAATATTTTACTTCAAGAGCGATAACATCTTACCTCAGAATTTACCAAATACGTCATCTTATAACATTTCGGACATCTTATCACGTGTTATTGGGAGCTTATAAGCTCACTCTAACGCCCTCTCAGTACAATTTGTTTTGACATCGACTTTTCGCTAAATCTTACCTAGTTAATCTCCATGCAGGATTCTCACAAGGGCATAGAAGAGAACATCAAAATTGTAGAAATGGATCTAGGTGGCTACAAGCCAGTCACAAAAGCCAGAAACAGTTACTCAAACCACACACAAACACAACACAGAATTTCCACACAAATCAAGCAAGAACATCACCAAATCTCACCATCACCATCAGCAATCACAGATATGAGCCCAAGAACTTACAGCAACCATTTCGACAATTATTCATTTGCCAGCCCTCAGTGTTGCTCATCGAAATCCAATCCCAATCCAGCAAGAATCCCGTTTGCTTATCCTAGATCAGAATATGCAGAATCAGAATCCCTTTACTCTTTCTACCCTGGTTACATGGCCAACACCGAGTCGTCTAGGGCTAAAGTTCGTTCACATAGTGCCCCCAAGCAACGACCTGTTGAGACGTTTGAGAGGCAAACGAGTAGGTGGAGATCTTCTTTGGAAGGCCGGAATGTTCCTAAGGCTGTCAGAATGCAACGATCATCGTCGCTTGTGGGGTCCACTACCCCGAACTATCAGTATCCATGGTCCATTAAACTTGATCGATCCACAGTTTCACTTAAGAATAGTGAGTGTGGATCGACTAGAACTGTTCTTACTAACACCAACTACTGCAGATCTCTAGTGGGATTTGATGTAAGTAGATATCTAAGTTCTCATTTGATTATGAAAGGGATAATTACCTCAACACTCCTTACGGTTTAGTCTAATCACAAAAACACCCCATTTGGTTCTACGAAAATACTTGTAGCCTTTAGTTCAGTTGATGGAAAACTTAATGAACCATATGTAATATTGCAATTACACCCTCTAATTTCTAATATACTGACCAAAATATTACAAGTGAATCCTATGTTAGCCCAATGGTAGAGGGTGTTTTTGTAATTTTCCAAACCAGATGGGATGTTGAGGTAATAACCCCTTACGAAAATGACCCTCAAAACATACATATAGTGATTGGTTTCTGTGTCTTGCCTGTTGACTACAGATGCAAGGAGCTAGGTACTAATTTTCTTGTGGTTGAATGACCAAAAAAGCCTCAAGGAGAGATGACATGAAAGTTATCTACCGCTACAAGTCCAAAACATGTAAAAAATTTGTGTCTTTTTTTTAAGGTTTCTTGGTTTGGTTCGTTTTGGTGGAACAATGTTTTGAAGCTCTTTTACATGTAGTTTTACTTCTTGGTTTCTTGTTTGTAACTGATTTGGCTATAGGGTTTTAGCTGGGCTTTGAAGGTATTATATTGTTTGGCATTACTTCTGCTTTAGAAATTTTCATGTAAAAAAGTTGAAAAGTTATTTGTGCAGATTAAGAGTGTTTGTAATTAAAAACTAAAAATATTATAATGGGTTGCTATTTGTAATTAAAAACTAAAAATATTATAATGGGTTGCTATTTGTAATTAAAAACTAAAAATATTATAATGGGTTGCTAAAAAAAGTAATCTTTCATAATTTTTATATTTTTAACTATTGTCTTGCTCTAAGTGTAATATTCCCATCTTCAAATGCTGTCACGTGTGGGCTGGGAGCTCTATTTGTATGAATTTTGAACTCAATTCAGCACAACCACTCGAATTCAAGTTTGGATCGCAGTGCAAACTCTTGGCAAGGAAGAAAAATAATAAATATAATTCACTAAAAATTATTAATAATATTGAATTAATTGGATTAGTTTAATACCAAATACTCGAATTCACACATGGGCGAAAAAAGAAAAAAGAAAATCATAATGTACTTTTATTGTTTTTCATATTAAATAGATTTAATTTAATATATTAGAAAGACTTGTCTGATTAAAATTTGGCATTTCTTTTTCACAAAATTTGATGTTTTTTTTTTCAATTGTTAAACCTTTTCTTTTTTGAAGTAACAAACAAATTTGACGTTTTCTTTGAGTAATTTTGGAGTGTTTTTGAATTAATAAATAAAATGCCTATAATGGAAAGGCAAAAGCTATTAGCACCTCATGAAGTGCTTTTAGATTTTGGCTAATTTTATCTTAAAATCACTTCCAAAAACAAAAATTACTTTATCAAACACTTTAAGAAGTATTTTCAGCTAAAAGTTGCTATCAAAAGTAATGTCAAAAGCCTCTGAAGGGTAAAAATTCTCTCAGGCTGAGATTCACATAACGGTTGAAGGCCCTAAGTAGGGAAGAGTTCAAATTATATGCTATCTTGTCCAAAAAGACCAAATTATGACATGGAAACCTGAGTTGTAACATCTAAATTTCTGATGTCAAAACAAGATGACATTGAAAGTAAGACAACTACTTCATAACATTCAAAGAGCTCAAACTCAAAGTCTCCGAATTACACAAAAGTGTATGGCAATACTATCGATCTTCAATCGTATTTTCGCACATCAATCAACTGAATCCAGAGCAGGAACAAAAGAAGTAACTTGAGCAAAAACGAAAACGACATTCCAACTTATGCTACCAAACAAAACCAATTCAAAATCATGCAAGCAAGAAAACTGCCGCTGAGTTTTGTATTTCTACAATTCCGGAGGATCCAGAAAATTACCTAGTCCGGAGAAATGTGCCTGAAAATGGGACGCTCCAGCTTCAAATAAAGATTCAAGATTCCGAGAACAGGATCACCATAGTACGGCATATTGCTGGTTCTTACTTCAGACAAAGAGCTCAATAATTTTGCTTCCTGTATTTTCTGATGAATTTTAAGCCAAAATAAAGAACATGGCTCTTGCATACAACTATGCCTGCTTGAATATGCGGGGCAGAATTTCATGCATGCCAATGTCCAAAGCAACGGGGTCCCTGAAAAGTTGTCAAGTTTATCAGGATTTCAGTGATCAATAAATGGCTGCCAGTTTCTCATTTAAATGTGAGCGAACTGGGAAATAATGCTGATATATAGTTGTTATATTCATAGTCATGTATTGTCTCGATTATTTATTATATTTACACATTTCTTCATAGTAAGAACAGATTTTCATATTGCTGGAATCTTCAGTCAAACAAGAATCGATCTTTGCTTGAACTAAAAAGGCTTATATCCTTTGTGTGGCAGCAGAACGCGACTGTAGTATGAGATAGAAATAAGTAAATCGACAAAAAAAATTCAAACTCATGCAATTGCTGAACTTGAAACATGTTTGACCATCTGTATGTGTCTATGGGTGATGAGAGGGAGAGATACCTGCATAAGGTTTGTCCCTTTTCAATGGAACTGGGAATAAACCATAATTTTCGCACGGAAGGCAATTCAAATTGGACGAAGAAACCATCATCCTGCCCATGCTTCCATTTTCTTGATCCTTGACCCTTCCACACCTGCGTTTATGGATAGAATAACAGAAATAACAGTTCAATTTTCAAGGTTCATGTCGATTGTAAGACATCTTGATAATAAATTATTTTCCACCATTTCACGCAACACCAGTATTACTAGAAGAAAATATAGAGCAACTGATCAAAAGACTAAAGTTTGCGTCTATTTGAACATTTTAAAGATAAAAAAAGAAAAAAAAGAAAAAAAAAAAAGAAAGATATTTCTTAGAAGTTAAACATTACCTGAGGATATGATATTGTACTTTTGGGTGCCACTAAGCAAGCAGCTCTGGAGAAAGACTCTTCGGCATACTGCCTAAGGAATGAACAACAACTTCCGTGTGTATGCGGTGATTCAAAAGCCTGAAATAATAGGGAAAATGGCACTTTCATGCACTAGCTGAATCAAATCATTCACAACAAGGTAATGTAAGCAGAAGCAAAAATGAAACTGGATTTAGAGAAGTCGATAAATGAGACAATCTTTAAATGATTACACCGAAACAAGACAAAAATGAGATTATTGTAGCAGAAGGCTAAACACCTTATCTATATTAACAAGTGGTGCATATTTTTCAGTGTCGGTTTTCTCCTTGTGAAGCAGAAAATAAACTCTAGCATCCACGTTAGAAGTTTCATGCCATGATTTTACAGCTTTCTCCATTGTGTCAACAAGGAACGAGAAAATCTCCTTCCAAGAATCTTCAGCTCCATACTTCCCAGCCTACAAAAATAGATCCCTCTTGAGATTAGAGTGCCAACTAGTAATTAAATCATCAGTTGACATTAAAAAGGAAATCATAATTTTCAAAAGAATATTAAGCCAGCAAATCCAATGTCATTTAGATCCTTGTGCCTGGTGCATGACTCATTTGTGAAGGGATAAGCTTTACTCACCAATTCAGATTTCAAGGAATCCAAATGTTTCGCCATATCAATGTTTGATCTCATAGTTTCGACTTCTTGTGCTCGCTTTTTATCTCTTGCCAATTGTCTGAGCCTCTTGATTTTTTTCGATACCTCAGAACTCCGAGTGTTGTACTTCAGCGCTACCTGGAAAGCAGCTAAAGCCTACACCACAAATACTGTATATCGATAATTTGGCATCTAACTGCAATAAAGCTGCTAAAGCAAATTAATAAAATTACGCACTTCGTCGTATCGTTCCATAGCCTCTAAAACACATCCTTTCCTGAAATAACCCTGCAGAAGCACTTAGTGACATTTTATATGCAAAACGCTGAAGATCATAAATGACCATAATCAATTAAAACCAAATACCTTCTCCCACTCTGGTT
Organism: Handroanthus guayacan; assembly: GCA_014898755.1. NCBI lineage: Eukaryota > Viridiplantae > Streptophyta > Magnoliopsida > Lamiales > Bignoniaceae > Handroanthus > Handroanthus guayacan. The sequence continues at coordinate 977,561 of JACFYI010001436.1, read as the reverse complement.
TCAAACTGATAGTTGTCTCTGCATCAGCAAGTGCTTTGTTCAGTTTAACCAACTGCAGAAACGCTGCAGCACGGTTGCTGCGGAGGAGCATAATGAGAAATATCAGAAAAATAATACAACACATTGAATACTTTGAACATGATGTAAAATTGTGATCAAGCTACAGCAAACAAACTCGATATGATGAATAACATAGGAAAATGTATTTAGATATATTGTTAAAGTTTCACAAAATCCTTAATAACTTGGCTTTTGCAAGACTTATATTATGTATACTAACAGACACAACTAGAAATGAAGATAATGTTGACAAACAACAAACACAAAGCCATGAAGGAGAATGTTAGATTTTAGTTATATCCATGACTTTTCAGATAATGCAAGCCTATCTTTCCATTTTCAAATATACTGCCAATTACTACCATCGAGATGATGACAACTCAAAATCATTGAACAACCAGTTGTTTCAGAAATCGTAGTCTTATCCCATCAAATGTGTCATTAATATCTCCGGCCCTTCAATAAACACGGGATAAACATGCTTTATAGAGGCTATTACCTTCCCACCTAAAAGCACTTAAATCTCACTTTGTCAAAGGAATCATAGTATATTACTACAAGACAAGTACCCTAGCTCCTTCTCAAATGGAATCAAATGTACAACTTCTCGTGCCTGAAGCAAATCCATGTGAGCTAACATACATTATAACTATACACATCCCTAATCACTGCAGCTCCGAAACAGGCAACAGCAGAAGAAATGCATTCTTCTATTAATATTCAACTTTGGTAGGAAATTAAAACACTACTTTGAGTGTAAGCTCCAAATAAAACTTTGGCAAACATAATCAGAAAACGAATAAAAACCAAATCTTAGACTTCAAATTTGAACATTTCGACATTGCAGAACTAAAACAGCAACTAAGTAATGAAAAAAATTCAAGCTTGAAGCAAACAAAAACCGACAAGCCACTCTTAAAAACTTCCCAAATAAAAGAAAAAAATGGTCTAAGCAATGAAATACAGAAATGGGTTGTATGTAATACCTGTAAAGAGCAGGATTAGAAGGATCTTGCTTGATTGCCTGAGTATACAGAGCTGCAGCTTTGAGATAATTCCCAGCTTTGAAAAATTCATTGCCCTGATCTTTCAAAGAAATCTCTGCCGCTTTTTCCTCTGATTCTCCCATTTTCTTGTTTCTATTGGTTTTTGTTCAGTAATAATGAATATTAATCTATTTTGATCTGGGGTTTTCCTTAGGGTTCTTCCAATTATTCTCCTTTCTAGATTTGCTTGCTCTGCTAATCCTCTCCTCGCTCAAGATGAATGGAGAAAGCGTTACACAATACATAAGTCGCGTACGTGGAGTTTATTTAAAGAAAAAAAAGAAAAAGAATAAAGACACAGAGAAATTAAGTTTTAGACAACTAAATTTTACATATTCCATGACCGATTTTTATATCCGATTTTATTGAAAATCTTTAAATTCTACTTAATAATAACTTGCTTATACTTATTAATGCATTTGATCTTTAAATGTACTAAAATATTTATATTGATATATCATTATTTCCCTCATAAAAAAAACCACTAATACCAAGTTCGCACTCAATTGAAGTTCGAAACTCAAAAAGAAATTCCTCAATAAATACACTATTTCTAAATTATTAATTATATTGAAATATATATTATTTTTTTTATTTTAAGAATGTTATTTGAATAATATTATTTTAATAAAATGTATTTTATAAATTTTAAGATTGATATTTAACAAATCAAATTATTAAATTTTAAAAATTTAATAAAGTACCATATCATATATACATTCTATTATACAGTAAAAAAAAATACACATGCTATTAATGAGATTCAAACATGCACTTTTTTCTTTATGAAAAGGAAGAGGTGGAGATGATGATACTCTATTTACAGTCTTATATGGACTAATTGGCTATACACACTCAAAAGACAAAAATTTAATAGCCCAACAACAAAATAATGTTGAAAGCTCAACAACTTAAATAATAAATTTGAGCCCAAAAATTCAACAAGCCCATTATAAAATAAAAGCCCCAATTACCAAATAAAATGAGGCCCAAAAAATCCACATAATGAACTGGAGCCCATACGCCATAGGAACAAGGAGCCGATTTAAGAATAAAAGCCCAACAACATCACGAAAGACCCCTTCTTTAAGCTCCAAACCCTATATAGTTCGCACGCAGCAACTAGGGTTTTATGCTGAGCGCATATCGGCTGGCGAAGTAAGAGTTTCCTCTCTCTAAAGCTCAGCAGCTCCGCAACCATGGCAGTCGGGTACTTTCTCTCTTCCCCCGCACTCTTCATTTATGTGTATTCATGCACTAATGAAAGTAAACTCGTACATTGTATCTATGAAATTTGAGCTTCTTTATTCTTTTGAAGTTTTGGATGTTTAATGGATGCTTAATTTGATTTGAACAGGAAGAACAAGAGGATTTCGAAGGGGAAGAAGGGAGGCAAGAAGAAGGCGTGAGTGTGATTTTTGTTTCAAAAAAAAAAAATATATATATATAATGTAACATTGTTGTTTTGGGGCATCTGTTTTATTGGAAAATTTTTTGGTAATTTAATATTTTTTGTTTCTTATAGGGCTGATCCGTTTGCAAAGAAGGACTGGTATGATATCAAGGCTCCGTCAGTTTTCAACACCAGGAACGTCGGCAAAACCCTGGTTACTCGTACTCAGGGTACCAAGGTACATCCTTTATTGAAATTGTTTACAGTTTCAATTTTACCTGAATTTAATTGTGTTTTTTTCACTCTATCGATTTCAGTGACATTGCATTTATATATATTTTTTGTGAATATTTTGGATCTTTATAAGATATTTTTTTTTTCTATTAGGAGTAGTACTTAATAATTAGAATTGTTGTACTTTGTTCTGCATTTTACTGTATTTATTTTGTTTATCGTTTTTGAAGTCACATTGTTGCTAGATTTCAAAGAAATAATTAGGGGCAACTATAGTATTTCCAGTTTATACCCAGAATTCTTTTGAAATAAGAATTTGTTAAGAACGAAGAAAAATTTAGGATAATTTTATGCGACTTCGCTTTCCTCTCTAGCATTCAATAACCAAATGTATTTTGAGGTTATCCATAGAGGAACATGAAGAATGTAGGCTGTAAGTGCTGCCATCCAGTGCACTTATTTCTAAGTGGAAAAATGATCTATCAATGCATGGGCTTTCTATTAAAGATTTTTGCTATATGTAGAACATGGTCTAAAAGGCTAATATAAATTTTGGTATTCTATTCTATCAATGCTACACATAAGCAGCAACATGAGAAGCATGATGAAGCGATTAGCTGAAAAGAAAAGATTGCTGTAATGAAGATTGAGCTGTCTACATTTATTTGATGTTATCTGTGCTGATCTGATTTATTAGAAAGGATAATGTTTTAGATTATTGTGATAGGTTTGCTTGGTACAAAACTGTCATAATGCTGTTAGAAACTGTGTGTTTTTGCCAGTTTTCTTTTTTATTTTTTCCTTTTTTTTTTTTCCAATTATATGAACTTATGGATTGTTCTTTATCAGATTGCTTCAGAAGGACTCAAGCATCGTGTGTTTGAGGTATCCTTGGCTGACCTTCAAGCTGATGAGGACCATGCCTTCAGAAAGATTCGTTTGAGAGCTGAGGATGTTCAGGGAAAGAATGTTCTCACAAATTTCTGGGTATGAAGCATCTGAATTTTTTCTAGTTTACGTGTATGCGCTTCATTGGTTTTTACCAGATGCTCATTTCTTTTGGAAATTGCAGGGTATGGACTTCACCACTGATAAATTGAGATCACTTGTCAGGAAATGGCAATCACTGATTGAGGCTCACGTAGATGTCAAGACAACTGACAACTACACCTTGAGGTTGTTCTGCATTGCCTTCACTAAGAAGCGTGTGAACCAGCAAAAGAGGACATGCTATGCGCAATCAAGCCAGATTCGTCAAGTAAATATTGCAATTTTGCTTTAGTTATTAAGAATCCATATAGGGGTGTTAAACAGCAATTCAGTATCAACCATTTTTTTGGTATTTATTTCTGTGTTCTCTTTTTGGTTAGATCCGAAGGAAGATGCGTGAGATCATGATTAACCAAGCACAATCTTGTGACCTCAAAGATTTGGTCCAGAAGTTCATTCCTGAATCAATTGGCAAAGAAATTGAGAAGGCAACCTCAAGTATCTACCCTCTGCAGAATGTGTATATCAGGAAGGTTAAGATCTTGAAGGCTCCCAAATTCGACCTTGGCAAGTTGATGGAGGCAAGTTTCTATCACCGCTTTATTGTATTAGTTTTTATCAGAGCGGTTTAAGTACAATTGACCCTAACATAAATAAAACTACCACTCCAATATAACTTTTATGTTCTCGTGCAGGTTCATGGCGATTACAGTGAAGATGTTGGTGTGAAGTTGGACAGGCCAGCTGAAGAGCCAGCTGCTGAGGCAACTGAAGTTGTTGGTGCCTAGATGGATACATCTTAATATTCTCTCTCTTGTGTCTTTTCGTTGATTCGTTTAGATTTTACCTTGAAAGAGACAGGAATGTGATGTACTTGTTTTTGGGGTGATTTAGGAAGAGATTTTGGTTTTGAGAGTACTAAGATATGTTATTACTGACATTTTACATGTTTTTCATATTGTTCTCTTAAATCTAATTTTGATTTCTCAAAGTATCTTCTCTTCTTTTTCATTCATCTTTTTTGGTTTATTGCACCCTTTGATTGCAGTTTTTGTTGAATGGCATGTTTTATGTGGCTTTTTCTTAGTTTGAAAACCTGTGGCCTGCTGATATCTAGTGATGGTTTGAGCATGAAGGAACTATCATCAAAACAGGAGCTTAATTAGGAACTTCAAGGCACCTATGAGCGTGGCTGTGTTAATTATAAATTCAAGGAAACAATTGCCTCGCTATTGCACTTTTCATGTAAGATGGTATTTGCAATTAATTTTGAAAAGTACTTATTTGATCATGAATTAGTGAAAGCTCCTTTTGAGTATTTGCCAATATGAATGGTAATTTTAAATTTGACCCACCAACTCAACATGAATCCAAAATGAAATTAGTGAGTTTGTATTGGGATTTATCGGGTTGAGTTGAAATCAGGTCGACTTAAATAAGAATTTGTGGGGTTTGCGTTGGATTCAGTTGTGGGTTGCTCCACTGAAACCAAAATTAAAAATCAAATAATCCGACAACTCAATTAACGCAAATCCAACTCAACTCAATCTAAATAATACAAAACACATATATTTTACATATACGATATTTACAATGTTGAAGAAAATGTTCATGTTGGCCTTTGTATGGCTGGGACTATTGCACTAGCTTTTGCAGTTTGCATCCTATTCAAATTATGTAACTTTTGTTGTTGTTGCATTTTAATCCTCAAAATGTAACTTAATCATGGATGAATGATGGGACTTAGATTAAATCATTAGTTTTGGAATTATTCATATTACTTTAGTGATGCAATGTGGTTAATTAGATTTATTTTAATTTTGTTCTGTATTAGTAATTATTTGTTTGAATAATGAAAAAAAGATAACAACAACATCAATTTTTAGAAATATCAACCATCATTAGCTGGGTTAGGTTGTGGGTTTTTGGGTTGATGGGCCAACGCAGTTCAAATCAGGTTGACTCGGATTGACCTTTTTTTTATTCAAGTTCAGTTTGGATTTAGGCTGATCAGGTTGAAAATTAAATGAATTAGATTCGGATTGAGGGTAAATGGGTTGAATTGAAATCAGGTTGAGCTCGAACTCATTGAATTGATCCGGATTGTCACACTATTTGCAAACTCTGCTTACTTTGTAAGTTTTCTAAAAATGATCAACAATAATCCATAATTTCATAAATATTTCTAATAAAAATAGGTGACTATAATTTCAAACACAGTCACTTTTTGTTAGCTTACAGTGAATAATTAGTTGATTTCCAAAAATCAAGTAACTTTGATTATAATATTTTTTTTTTCAACTTTCAGCAAAAGTAAGTGATTATGTATTTGCATAATATGTTACAAACACTACCTAAATCTGATTTTTACATCTTTAAATTATTTTGTCTGAAAAAACTCAAGTTGAAGCCTTCACATCACGTGCTAGATTTGCAAGTACATCAATGGCAGTCCCATAGTTCTTTTGAGTGCACTGACACGGATGGTTTGCGTGTAGATTAGTGCCATGGCACATTGAAAGCTAGGTTTGTCTAAGGTCGACTTATTCGTCCATTTTGGTGCTTGACTCGACAACACTCGAGCAGGCTGTTCCACGGGTACCGTGTTGTGTGGGCATCCTGTGGGTGGGTGGACCTGATCGTTGTTGCAAGGACGTGCATGCAGGGCGAGCGGGCACCACGCAACATTGAACTGGCACCTTGTATTGTGGTCTTCATGCACATTTGGATGAGACGTCGTTAGATGATGGCCCTCACATCCAGCACATGCAAGGACGAGAGAATTGCATATGCATCGGGTTGGCAGCAGATCAGAGCGTGCAAGCAACATATATAGGTGGTTTAACACAACGATGACACGCCGAGTTGATTTACTGGTTGAGTGTCAGCTAGGACGCGCGACAGTTCTTTCGGCATTTGTCACCCATGATACAATTTTACAAACGTTTTGTTAATCTATGCATGCACCACAAGCATAACCGTTTTCAACAATCCAGAATAATCACCAGAAGATGGTGGCACATGTTTGACTAACTCCAAGTAGTTGGGATGCCCATTACATGCAGTTTGTGAATTTCTGTAAAATCAACCATGGATCTAACAAGACACAGAAGAGTGTGCACAGGTCTTAAGTGTTAGCCTTCCTTGCATTGCAAATTGATGAATAACATGCCTTTGGCAAAGAATGATACACCAATCTCCAAGTGCGATCATCAGTATTTTTGGCATGGAATATTTTTGAAGGGGATCATGAATACATCATGACATCTACTTAGATGAAGGTAAACAAAAAGTTATTGTATGTTGTGTTTCATCCTCTCTTTGGGGCCAACATGATGGGAGACTCTTCCTACTGTAGCTTGACATATCAATGCATATTCACTTGCCAAAAACATTACATCAACTTGGTCGGAAAATTTCATGCCGTCCATATTTGATGTAAATCATTGCATGAGAATATACTAATGTCATAACGTGAAATGTTGACATTATCTGACATAAATGATCAAACTCTGATGATATTAGCCGACGTCATTTTAATCTAACTGTTTATGATGACAAATTTTCCAGCCCATAAGAATTTTTAGCACTAACGATAGAGTGTCATATATCATGAATCTTTGCATGTAAATCAATGGCGGAGTTAAGGTGGGGACAGTGGGGGCAGCTGCCCCCACTGAGTTTTTCAAAATAACCGCTAAGTAGGTGATATTTTTCATGTTTCTATTAATAAATTAAAAATTTGTCCCCACATTTTATCATTAAAAAAAACTACGTGAATTGAAATTTGAAAAGTTCAAGCCTTTTTCAAATTCCTACATCTATCTTTCCAATTGCAAATTCGAAATCGTTTATATAATTCTCATACTTTTCTTTCTCTTTCCAAATACAAGTTTGATGATTTGTGTTTGTTTTATTTTCTAAGGAGATTCAAGAGTCATCCAAGATTTTCTCCAAGATTTGCATTGTATCAATAAGAATATTTATATCATTTCTATTTGTATCAATTGAAATTTTATCCGTGTGAATTTTATTCAATAGAACTTTTTGTCTTCAATATCCAAGTTGAAAATTATATACTAGCTATGCACTTAGATTCCGATTTTGATGAATTGAAAAGCATTGGCGAGTTATTCAAGAAGTTGGTCTAGATGACGAAGCATATTATGTATCTATTATTATATCTTCTTGTGAAGTTAGCATTGATCTTGCCGGTGACAACAATAACCATGCAAAGAACACTTTTTGCAATGAATATTTTGTAGAACCACAGAGGATGAGTGGTTGAATCATTGTGTGATTATGTATATAAAAGAGATGCATTTTATACCATTGAAAATGAAAAAATTGACGGTGCATTATTCAAATGTGTATAAGTTTGTGTATTGTTTTATATTTATATTTACGTTTATATTTTTATATTTATGCCTTCACTGATAAAATTTCTTGGCTTCACATTGTTTTTTTTTATAAGGTCTTGGCTCCACCATTGCAAATCACAAATACACAACCAACAATGCGAGTAAAAAATTGAAAACGCGACAAATATATTGTTGGAATTAGATAAAGATCTAATCCTCACAGTTCCCCTAAAACCAAGAAAATCACTTTCATCCAACTAAATAGTTAAGCAGAGAATCCTACAAAAACATCATAAAACAAACATACTTCCAATCAAACCAACAATAAAGCTGTAAAAACTTACAAATCATTGTTGCTGTTTCTACTAGTCGACTGTCTAAAACATCCACAACGAGGGCCTTTCTTACGCCTTCCGCTGTTCTTCCTTCCATTATGAACAAAGTCCCTCAAAATGACAGTTTTGCTCCTCAAGAACTTGTTTCTCCCTTTATTCTTCTTCTCATCTTCAATCTCCAGCAAAGTGTACTGAATTTTCTGAAGCTCAATTTGCAGCCGGTCGATTCGTTCGGACCCTTTTTCCTCCTCTTCCATAACTTTCATTCTCCATGTTCTTATTGTCTCTTTCAGCCGAGGCGATGCCATTTCATCTGAAGGACACTCTTCGATGTTCTTCACAAGTTGACCATTCAAATCGACTAGATACACAACCGTGTCCTCAGCTTCCGATAACTGCTGATTAACCGTTTCAAAATTGATGGTCTTGGCCTTTTTACTCTTCTTGTTGCTCTCCAGTTTCCTTCTCAAGATTTCTGTTGTCGTCCGAAGAGTTCCCAGTTTGCGTGCATCGTTGGCAAGTCTCTCAAGGATCTTTCTATCGTCTACTTCTCGACTAGGCTCAAGACTTCTTGTTGACAACTCCAACTTATCCACACCCAACTCTTTCTCCACGTCTGAATCAGTCAAGGGAGGCTCGCATTTGCCCTTTAAGTTGTAAACAATATCCCTTTCCCTCGGTTTATATGACATCCTGCGTTTCTCGCTGATTGTCTGATCATCCTCGGCAGTTTCCCACAGCTCAAGAATACGATCGTCTACTCCAACTTCACCTCTCTTTTGCAGTGAGCCACTAGAGACTTGATCGAGAGGAATATCTTTCATTAGCATTCCATTTCGAACTTCAGAAGTTTTAGTTTTTACCATCTGAGACTTGGGAGAATCGTTGAGCTCAATTGCATAACCTCTCCTCCTGCTACGATGCGGTTTTAACTGGTTGATCTCACCCGCTGGAGGTTCTTGTTCGTCATTGGAAGTTGATTTTTGCAGCGAAATGGGTTTTTTATTCATTTCTTCCATCAACTTTCCAACTGTTTTAACTCTCATGCGCAAGTTCTGCAAGCTACGAAGGGATTGATCGTCCGGAAGTGTTTGAGAAGTACCATCAGCGGGATCAGCATCAACTTCCGTTAACTGCAAAAATGCATAAAATTAAAGTGTTTTGTTTAAAAGAGTACGATCTCCGTTATAATTTCTTGTAACGACAAACTGGAACAGAAAACGACTATTCCACCAAGTTCTTCGACAAATTTCAAAGTTTAAACCATAAATTTTATTTTTCTAAATGTTACCAAAGAACTCCCATTTTCTCGTTAAACTTAACAAGCTTCAGAAATAAAATAAGTTCAAGAAAAATAAGAGATGAAGAACTAATCTACTTCTAACAAAAGAGTATTATTACCTCTGCTTCTTGATTATTGGCCGCTTTATGCTTATTTTGAAGTAGCGTATTACGCTCAAGCAGTGTTATATCATCTCTTAGGGATGCTATGACTGAATCATACCCGTGTATTTGGGATTTCAATCCACTAACTTCATTTTCCATGGAACAAATTTTCCCTTTCATTTCTTCAATCTCCGATGTTTTTGCAGCACGTTCATTCTCAAGATTCTCACACACCCCGGTAAGCTCCTGCACCTTATTTTTCAACAGAACTTCATGTACTGAAGAAACCTGAAGATCGAAACAAAATGTTGATGCTTCAGCCTCCCAGAGTTCAAATTCGTTGTTAATGTCCTGGAGCTCCATATTGAGACTCTGCTCCCTCGCAATATTTTCTTCTACTTCTTGACGAAGCAATCCAAGTTCTGACTGTAAATTTTCGTTGACTATATGAAGCTCGTCAATTTCCTTCTTCTGAATGGAGTTATTTTCTGAAAGCTGGAGGATGTCGTCTTCCAAATTTTCCCGTACCTGCAGCGACTTATGAACGTCCATCTTCAGTTCAGCCACCATTTTGCTTAATGGCAAATTCAACTTTTCAGCAACCTCAAGCCTTGTTTCTGCATCCAAGAGCTTTGCTTCAGTTTGGATTAAACTCTCCTTACCGTTCATTATGTCCCCATTCATCTGATCATTATCTTCTTTGATATCTTGCATCTCTCTCTCCAAGCTTCGAACGGCATCTTTAAGGACTAAATTTTCAGCTTTTTGCAGCTCCAGCTTCTCTCGCAATACGCTCATTTCGTTTTCAAGACTATTGTTGACCTCATGTTGTCTGTTGAGATCATCGAGAAGTAATTTTAGTTCCGTAATTTTCTCCATCCCAAAGCTCCTCAAAACTCCAGATTCGTTAGCAGCTGCTAAGAATTTCAGCAGAACAGCATCATTATGCTGATCTACGACATATTTCTCCTCTTTTAGATCAGAAAACTTCTTCAGCAAATATGTATTCTCCTGATTCACATGGGAGTACGCTTCTTGTAATGCATGATATGCTTTTTGCAAATCAGCTTGTTTAACACAAATACTTCCCAATTCAGCCTCAAGCATGGCAGCATCTTGATGACATTCGCTCACATCTGATTTCAATTGCCTGTTTATCTCTAGAAGTTCATCTTTTTCGTTCTTGACAACAGCAAGCTTTTCAGCCATGATTTTCGTCTCACGCTCCAAGTGTATTTTCTGCAACTCGATTTCCATGCCCTTCGACTCCAACTGCTCAAGTAGACCCACGAGAACCGAGTTCTCAACTAAGAGCTGCTGTTTTTCATCCTCATGTTTAGAAATGGAACATTTCATATCTTCAATACTTCCCAAAATATGATGTATAAAAGTTTGCTCGTTTTCAGCCTTGTCCTCAGGCCTACAATCCGGACCAGTTTCGAGGGCCCTGAAAATTTCGTATATCCCCAACCTTAGTTTTTTGATTTCATCCAACAAGAGTTCAGCTTCTACTTGCTGCTCAAGACTTTCATTCTCCAGCTCAGATATCAATTTCTCGGTCAATTTGGATGCTTCGACGTGCTTTTGACACTCAATAATGAGAGAGTAGTTCTTTTCTTCCATATCTTTCATGAATTTCTGCAAGATCGATATCTCAAATTGGGCTTTTAGAGCTTTTTCAAGTTCCTCTTCGGATTCCTTTTTCTTCCATCTATTTTCTTCTTGCAGGAGATGAATCTGGTTTTCAAGTCCGGCCAACCTCGTCTCACTTAAAAGCTGGGAGCTCGTTCGTTCTTGCTTCTCAGCACCCAATGAAACCTTGAGTTTTTCCACTTCACAATGCATGGCTTCGTTTTCCTTCTCTAGATCAGCATATTTTCCTTCCAATCCTGTAAATCTTTTCTCCAAACTTTCTAATTTTCTCTCCACATTTTCTAACTTCAAAACCAAGGTATCCCTTTCCGACAAAAGGTGCGATCTTTCGTTCTTAAGCAACTCACAGATCCCTTCTAATCCGTTCGATCTTTCCCTCAAACCTTCAAGTTCAACTTTTGCGATCGACAAAGAATTCTCTAAAACAGCATTCTTTTCCAATAAATTGTGCATATTATCAGTTATAGCCTTTAACTGAGATAGAAGAGTAGCTTTTTCAACAACAAGAGCGGCTTTTTCTCCATGGAGAAGTTGGGAGGATTCTTGCAATGCTTTCACCTGTTCCTGTGAGCTCTCAAGTTCGCCTGTTAATTCTGACAGAGAGCTTTCGACAACTGCTTTCTTCTTTACAATTTCCTCCATTTTCTCTAGCTTTTTTGACAGAATTTCGTTCTCGTTGCTGCCCTGATCACATATTTGTCTCAGCCTCGAGTTCTCATCCTGTAAGTTCCTGATCGAAGCTCCAACGCATTCCGGGTTCAGACCTGCTGCTTCCACTTGCTCGATTAATGCCTGGTAGCTCCTATTCAAGCCTTGGATTTCCTCTTTCAAACACGAAATTTCCTGCTGAAGGGAGATACTTATGCCCATGTGGTACGATACTTCCTTTTCAAGTCTCTCCCTAACCTCTCTTAAGCTAATGACTTCATTTTGCATATTCTCCATGGAAACAGCTGAAGACAAATTCACTTCACTCAAACTACGATTTTCATCCCGAGCCTGCTGAAGTTCTTCTTCCAGCCCATTTTTGCCTGCTTCGATCTCTTTTAGCATTTGAAGCATGCTTTTCAGCTCAAGGGCCAGAGCATTCTGATCATCTTGAGATTTAGAATGCAAATCTTGCAGAGTACAGAGAGTGGCTTCGACTTGTGCATGATGGAAGTGCTCATCTTGCAAACGTGTCTGAAGTTTCTCCAACTCCTCCTGCTTCTTTGAAAGTTCCTGATCTTTCAACGCAATCTTTTTGACCAGATTATCTGCCTCATCTTGGAGTGATTGATTTGACATCTCCAATAGAGTATGCTTCTCTTCAGCTGTCTTGAGTTTTGCAGTTCCAACTGACACTTTGTTATTGAGGCGCTCAATGTCGTCTTTGGCACTAGATAAATCTTTCTCAAGGTTCGATATTGTTTGCAGGCAGTGCTTGTACTGGAAAGCCGAAGCTTCTTTCTCCTTGTTCAGCTCCACTAGAGCCCTTTTCAGTTTCAATACTTCAGCTTCAGCTCTTTCTGCTTGCTTCTTAAACAATCTGGCCTCATCTTCCTTAACAGAGATTATGATCTCCAAATCCGATATTTGACCAAGACACTGTTTTTGCTGATGGGACACCATATCCTTTTCAAGCTCTAACCTTGACATTTCATCTTTGAGAGTTTGAGCTTGATTTTCTGCTTCAACCGCTCGGTTGTCAAGTCCCTTCATATCTTCTTTGAGTCGAGAAGCCATAGCCTCCAGATGAGATATCTTCTTCAAATACTCCTCCTGTTTAACCATTCCAGCATTCTTCTCAACCTCTAACTGAATGAGAGCCTCCTTTAAAGTTTGGACTTCGATTTCAGCTCTACCGGCTTTTTCATTGAGCCTCATCGAATCCTTTTGTGCATTGTTCAACTCTCCCTCTATCTTCGACAGCTTTTCGAGACATTCTTGATACTTGAAGACAACATCTTCTTTTTCAGCACGCATATCTGCAAGCGCTTTTTTTAAGCCTTGAACATCAATCTCAGCTTTTTCCGCTCTTTCAGTCTCACAAAGAATCTTGTCTTTAAGAGTTGCCAACTGCAGCAATTCATCATGAAAGCTTTCTTCTCTATCTTTTTCCGGCTTTTGACCTCTTCTCACCCATTCATCAGCAGATTTCGAACTTTGGACAACTGTTTCTTTGCCTCCAAACATCTCTTGCAATTGTTTCAAACCCCTCATTCTCGTGCCCCTGTCTAAATCTTCCTTATGACGCTCATTTGTATTCTCAAACAAGTCATCTTCATCGAACAATGCCAAAGATTTCAAAGGAGAATCTTCCCCAAGTTCTAAAGGTACTTCGTTGGGAAACGCCTTTGCTATGGTTCGATGGGCATGGCGGAGTTCTCCTGTTGCATGATTATATCTTTCCGCCAACGCACGGTAAGCCCGATAGAACTCCTCTACCAATTTCATTAGCTCCGGCCGCTTCTTGTAGTACATTTCGGCCCTTCTTGCAAATGAATCTGCATCTTCTTCAATAAGCTTGATCATCATTTTGACTTTGCCATCCATATCTGTTAAAACCATTTTTCATGCAGTTAAAGGATTAAGTATTACATAAATAAACGAGAAATGAGAAGATAGCAGCACAGTTTCAATGGCGATTACAAGCAAGAATGTCACAAAGACAGTCCCTTTATTGTACATCGGAACAAAGAATATTGGCATACAATACCGTGAGCAGATTCTCTTACATTTGTATATGATAGTCAAAAGGAGAATATGAGAAATCATGAACCAAATGTCAGTTTTGGACAACATGAATGCGTTTAGTATGTTCGCATAATGGCTAGACAACATAATAATTACAACACCAAATTCTATCATCTCAAAAAGTTAATACAAACGTTAAACTGGGTAAAAACAAAGGAAGAGAAGGACCCACCTGTAAGATTTTCTTGGAGCCATTTCGAGTTCTTTGGGGTGTTGTGGCTATCCCACCACCAAGAATACAAGCGTCTCGATTCAGAATGTAATAAAGTTGCCATAACTCCAGCAAACAACAGAAAAGTAACTCCCTTTGACCTTGGCAAAACCAGATCTTTATACAAATACCAAGCCAGTATCGAAAATCTGTGCTAAAACTGAGAACTATCTCAAACCTGGGCCAAAAGAACAAGACAATAAACAAAAATAAACCAAAATCTTTTAAGGGAAATATCTATCATCTCAAAGATTACTAGTAAAACGTGATAGGACAAATTGAAATGAACTCTACCAAGATCAGACAAACATGGTCTCGCATTAACAATTCAATGTCATAAGACACAAAGCATTTTGTGTCACTTGATCATCTATACTCAATGACCGTAAGAAAAAGTAAGTTTTAATGTTTTCAGACACCATATATCTTCGGCAATTTACACTTATCCAGGTCTCTATTTGCAGAAAATGGTAAGAGATCAAGTTCTCAAGTCATTTAACCCTTAACAATTATGACGTCAGATCAATCAAGAATACAATCCAAGTATAGCGTTGCCTACAAAATGTTTTAAAGTGGACTTTGCAAAGAAGAGTTCTTTGTAAAGGGCCAAAAAGGAAAATGAAATAAATAAAGTAACCAAATTATGAAATCTGGTGATTAGGAGTGAAATCATAAAAAGACAATCAGCAAAAAAGGGTAGATTGGGACAAATCCCAGAAATATGTCCATGTCAAAAAAGATACATTATGCATTGAACATAAAAGAAGATATTTTTATGGCAAAGTCTATGCACCAAGCATCAAATCATGAACAATAAAAGATCAAGAATGCTGCAAAGAAAAACAAGCCCTAATCTAACAAAAACAAAAATAATCATAAAAACAATATTCATTTTCATGTCAATGGCTTCATCTAAACAGCAAAAACCTAAATCTTCACAAAAAATTTAGATTTCAGACAAGCCCACATTGTCGTAAACACCAACTGACCAAAGATGTAAATCAAAATAAAAGCAACCAATCAACATATCCAAAACAACATGAAATTCAAGCAAATGGGCTCTCCAAAAAATTTTAAAAAATGAATCTTTACAAAAGTGCCTTCAAGAAAACTTCAAAAACGTTGAATCTTTGCACAAAAAAGAACGGGGGGAAAACACAATATTAAAACAACCCATCATTAAGACTTACAAAATTAAAACAACAAACTGAGTTCTTCATCAGCAGCTGTTCTTATGATACCACTCCATCTGCTAAATTTTGCACTTTCACCCCATTTTTTTTTTCTCTCTCACACACACTGTTCTCTCTAACTTCCTTCTCTCTCTACCTATCATCTATAATGGGGTCATCTGCATTTTCTTCACGGACTTTGCGTTTTGACTGGTACAAGACTACTGTCTCAGAATGAAAAGCTGTAAAAGTACAAAACTTTATCTGTAGACCTCTCAGTATACGTATAAATGTATGTATATACGAGTATGCACACCGTTGCTATGTGTGTACAGATGGGAATGCATGTTTGAATCATTTAATTGGGATTCTGAAAATGGAACGTGTTTATTGTTTCCTATGTGGATTTTGATGTTCTTTGTAGCGTCTTTATTGGGTATACAAAAATGTCACGAGACCCATGACCAAAGCACACCATGAGGGAAATGGTAAATTGACTAATATGCCCTTCGATTGAGATCCCAGAAAGGTGCCTTTTTGTTTCACAAAAGATAATTACACATTAAGAGAAAGTCATTTGTCTAAAATTATTTAAAATATTTTTTAAAGTTATTGGGCTTTAAAAGATACTTCTGCAACTTATAAATATGAGATTTATTTAAAAATAAATAAATTGTTGAAAGATTGAGATAAAATAAGATTTGAAATCTATGAGACAACTTCATGATTAATATAGTTAAAAATAATAACGCACAATGTTAAATTTTTAAAAATAAATTAAAAAAATTCTTTGAAAAAACTTATAAGGTCCTAAATATTGTTTTAGAAGCTTATAAACTTCTTTCCTAACAAAAAAATTATTAAATATTTTATATTTATAAGATCTCAAATAATTTAGAGTCTTAGAGATGTTTTGGAAATATTATAAACTTATTTAAACACCCTCTACGTACTTAATATATAAATGACTTTCTAAATTGTAACAGACCTCTCCTACTGAACAAAATGGTGTCCTGTACTTATTATTAGTCAATAGTAGATTAGAAGTACAAATAAACTTTATATATTTAATAATCTAATTACGCTCCAATTGAAGATTAATTTAGAAAAATAACCCTATGATTTAATTTTTGGCAACTCTAAGTATATGAGTTGACCTTCTGGACATATATACAATGTAGTGTGACAATTTATAGAAAAATTCATCAAATACTACTAAGGTAAAATAAATTTCACTATAGGACCATATTTTATATATCACTAGACAATGGTCCTATTGCCTCTGTGCTAACTTGTGCTACACATTTAATATGACAAAATTGTATCCATAGAAGATGGAAAAATTAGGTGGGCATTGACTTTATGCCCATCTCAATCAATTATTAATGGTGGTTTGTAGTTAAGAACTTAAGTTCATTAATTATGATGATTAGGTTTGAAAGCATTTATTTAAGAACACAAAAAATGGAATTTGGAATTTTGTCATTTTTGTTGATTTAAGATAAATATAGAGGTGTCAAAACGGGCAGGGCCGCCCCGCCCGGCCCGATTACTGTTCATAGGCGGGCTGGTTAAAATCGGCCTACCTATAGGTTCATCCTGGGCCCAATATACCGGAACCGAAACCGGTTATGGAACCGGTTAAAATTTAAAATATATATATATATAAAACTAGAAAAACTAAAAAAATTAATCAAATAAAATTAAATTAAATTAAATAAAATTTAAAAAAATATTGTATAGTATATTAGTAATTTTTTTAATAATACAATTTGTTGATATTTAGTTATACAATTATATTACTATTTTCTTTCAAATTAACCCCTCACCACTTACAAAAGTGGTATTTTTCTTAAATCTATAATTATATATATATATATTTATGTTTGTTAAATTATTTAATTTAATTTTAGTATTTAAAAAATATTTACTATATTAAACTTTCAAGACGTAATATTATTTAAGTGTTTGATGAAAATATTATATTTTTAAAAAATACAACTAAAATAATACTTTAAAATATTATATTACGTTAGTACTTTAAAAAAAATTATTTTTAATTATTTATATTTATGTCATGTTAATAAAATATGTTGTATGTAAAATGTATGGGTTTTTTTTTACATTTTTAAGAGTTATTTGAACTAAATAAGTGGAAAATAGCTTATTTCTCCTTCTTTATTACAATTATATTAATGATTATATAGAAAAATTAAAAAAAAAAACTCTCGACCCGTTTAACTCGTTTAGCCCGGGCCCATTTAGCCCATTTAAGACTCATTTAATCCGAAACCGTTTAGCCCGTTTAAAACTCGTTTAACCCGGAACCGTTTAGGCCCAGCCCCATTATTAAAAGTGTCGATTAGGGGCCGGGCCACCCCAAAAGAGATTTCGGCCCGCCTAACCCCGACCCGCTTAAGCCCGGAACCGTTGCGGGCCGGGCTAAACGGTTTCGTGGGCCGGCCCAGGCCGTTTGACATCTCTAGAAAAATATTTGGGAAATATATTTTTGAATGATGTGTTGAAAATTGCTTGAAAAATTGAAAATATAGTTTTATGAGTTGTTTGAAATATTGATGTAATGTATTTTTAGAGAAAATGTATTTAGATGAAATATTTTTTAACTAGTACTCTACGTTGTAAATGTCTTTTCATTTAGGATTTTGTCAGCCAGAGCATGTCAAATTTTTAATAGATTACATATATATTGTTATTATATTAAGATAATAATTCAAAGATATAAATGTATTTACTTATTTATTTTTGTAATGGCTAAAATATATAAAATGCATATATTTAACATAATGTAATGAGAAATATATATAATTATGAGAGAATTGTCCTAAGTAGTTAAAATCTGTTTTGAAGAGATAGTTCGTATGAGCTACAAAAATTAAATGCAACCAAAATATTTTTGTTTTTATTATTATTCTTTGAAGGAGACAAATAATTGCATTATTTTCCTCCATAAAATAGTAACAACCCAAGGAAACTAAGAGAAGGAAAGATAGAAAATAATAATAATAATAATAATAATAATAATAATAATAATAATAATAATAATAATAATAATAATAATTAAAAACATACTTAATTATAGAATATGTATTATATCAAAAAAGTTGCAACCCAAAAGACCCCCCACCAACTATATAATGTTGGCATGCTATAATTATGCAATTTCATGGCTAACTTTTTGGGATTCTTACCAAAAATATAATAAAATGTGCACACGGATTCTTCTCAATAATTTGCTACCAAAAGGAATATTTTGAATTTACGGAATATATATTTAAAGTCGTGGGGACTTAAAAATTGATGAAAATGCGACCCTCTCTATTAAAAAGGATATGAAATATCTTACTTTCTGGCTTCTGCCTCTCATGAAATCTTGCTTTTCTTTCTTATTTATTCTTCTTTAATTTGTTTTTCCTTTTTTAATTAATTATTTTACTTCCTTAATTTTAGACACGAGTTAATACTTTCTACATGACCATTATATATACATACTATTTTATTTAATTGTAAGAAAAAACATAACGTGTATGACATGACATGCTTTAGGTGTTTTTGTGTTCTTTAAATTAAATAGTCATAGTTTTTTTAAGGAATCTTTCTGATTTGGAAACCAATTACAACGAGGTAATAATAATTATCTCTAAACTTGTGTCACACCAATAAATATGTCATGTTTTCATAGAATAATAAGAAATTCAAAATTGATGTATCAAGAATATACGTCCAGGCTATATAATCGATTTTAGCAATACATTACGTGATAACACGATAAGTCATCACACACAGTAAAAGAAACTTTAATCCTAACTATATCAACGCCCCCATTAATGACAATGAAGGCATTTGATTTCAAATTTTCTCTTGCGTCTTTTCTTTTAAAATTCCCTCTCTGAACAGTTAATGTTCTCAAGTATCAACTTCGTACACATCAAATCAAGCAAATCTCGTAATCAAAGTTCAAACTACACCAAAAGATTTATATTTTTCTATAGAGTGGTTGCAATGTTTATTGTTCAATAATAAATAATCATCAAACATCAATTCAAGAGGAGTTAAGCATGAAATCAATATTTTATTGGTGGGTTATAAATTTCATTAATTAATATTGATATTAAAGTGGTTATCTTTTTTGGTTATTCCATACATGCACATATACTCAAAAGTCATCTCCACATCAATAGTACTTAAAATTTATGATTGTGCACATGTAAGTTGTAGTTTGGTTATGTAAAGAATTTATTGTGAAGGGTCCACTTAGCATGTGGGTGATTCACTTGTCCTTTTATCCAATCAAGTAATTATTAATTTATTATACCATCACTTTGATTCTTTTTGAGTAAAAACTACTTCTTTAGTTATTCATCTTATTCTTGGATCTTAAAGAAATGATAATCATCACTAAGTTGATATGTAATATTAGGACATAAATAGAAGATTAGGGAAAGTTTTTCTTTAACTAAGTGAAAAGTTGCCATAAGTACATATGTAGGGGTTGGAAAAATAGAATATCTTGATCTTCAAATTGTAAATATCTAAAAAAAAACACCTAATTTATATCACTTTTGAGTATCATGTTGTAATTATTAGGGACGGTAAAATTTAGGTGGGAAATATGATTGGGTATTGGGATGCTGGAAGTGATCAATATATAGCAATTTGTAACACAAACAAAGTTTTATCACTATTGCAAGTGACCCTGGAACTGTTACAAAATAATTATTTAGATAGTTTAATCTTTTATTAAAATCGTATAAATTATATTTTGCACAGACTATAATAAAAAGTATTAGCAATAATATGTTAGGTGAAATCATCAAATGGTCACTAACATACCATCACAACTCGAAATAAAAAAAATTAAAAAAAATGCTACAGTGGATTAATGATTGTATCATTTTGGTCAATTTATACGTTTGACTAATTATAAATGATGATAATTAAAAACAACTTTAATACAATTTTTTTTTTTTTTTTGAGAGAGAGAGAGAGAGAATTTTAACATTATTCATTTTATAAAAAACAAATATTTTTATAAACAAAAACATTATCATTTAATACATACAATAATTAATGTAGACTGACTCACTAAATATTTGCCATTAATATTATCTTCCTTATAATCCCAATGTAGGACTCTTTCTTTGCCATGAAACTGGACCTAAAATTGCAATAAAATGCATAAATAGGCTCATTTTTTTTTCCCCTTCCTATCGAAGTTCATTTTGAGGGCCTTTTGGGTAAAAGTGGGAGGAATCATTGAAATAGAAAGTCAATCTTCAAAAAGCCATAATGATTTTATCAAATGAGCTCATGAGACACAATCATTATAACTTGTGCCATTTATGAGCTTTCCACTTGTTAACTTCCAAGAAGGGAAAACCCAAGAAAAAATAAATTGGGGGGAGAGCAATCAGCTCCTAGAATCAATTTCCAATTTTGCCCCTAAACAACTGGTTTATTTACAGCAGTACCCCACTTCAAATTCAATGGAAGATGATTGTTTTCAAAATTCTATTCGTGTTTTCCACAAAAAAACAAAAAAGGAAAGAAAAGAAAAAGAAAAAAGGGCACTTAGCTGTCTATTCAACTCTAAATTAAACATTTAGATTGATAGATCTAATATCACATTGTTAATCACTATTCAATTCAAATTTTCAAATTTTAAGACCACTAAATTTAGAATAATTATCTCAATGCCTCTCGAAGTTAGACCTAATTACCAAAATACCTCTTAACGTTTGGAAATCATAACAACACTAGCTCTAATTTCATTAGATTAAGAAGGGATCTACTTGTAATCCTTCTTCAATTAGTATATTATATTATATTCTCATAGGGTCTATCAGTATATCACGTAATCTTTGTTAAATTTTTAACCAACTGAACGAATGATAAGGAATATCATTGTAATTTATCAAACTACAAGTATTTCTATAGTGAAACAGGTCCCTCCAGAAAACCCTAATTCCGATTGTTTCAACTTTATATTCTCCACCCCACAACTTTTTATCAACAAATATTGCAATCTTGTTAATGTTCCATCACTTCCTACGACCAAAAAGATAGCAAAAAATTTACTTCTATTTTTTGGCCATTTGGTAATGTTGCTCTCAAACGGACCACAAATGTGTACAATGGCTTTGATCTTTAGCTCGATTTACACCGACACACATATAATGTAATAAGACTCCTTCTCTCTCCAATAATTTTGGGTGTGCAAGACAATTTTGGATGGACCCTTTGGATTGGACTTTGGATGCCCTTGTCATAAATCACTGTGTATGGAGCCTATGAATTTTTTGAATTATAGTGCAAACGTGTCGAGTTGATTTTTAAGGTTCACGAGATAACGTTTTAGTGGAGTTATTTTGAATTTGAACATTATCTCAAGTCGATTTTCCATCGTTTATATTTAAATTTGCAATCTGTGAGATAGCTCACAAATTTATATATAATTTATAAATTCTTATATTATTAATATAGTGATTAGTTCTTGATTTGAACAAATCCTGTTATATCTATCATTGTATTAAATTAAAAATTTTGAACCGTAAATTATAGTAAGATTTCATCATTTAATCAAATCAAGTCAAGTTAAATCAAACTTGATTTTTCATTGAGTTAAGTCTAGTGATTGAAACTCAAGTTCTGATTGAATCGAGTTTGAGCTCAAGTTAGATTAGAGCTAAAAAATTTATGCTCAACTCGAGCTCAAACTCAAGTTTTATATATATGTTTCAAATTTGAAGTTTGACACTTTTTCTGGAACTTGAACACATCGACTCAATTGTATTTGTAACCCCACTTTGAATTAAGAGTAATATTTTAAATTCAAATAGAGAAAGTAGGAGAAAAAGAAGGGAAAGACAAATTATCACAAAAAAAAAAAAAAAAAAA
>JACFYI010001436.1:935916-954969 GCA_014898755.1 Handroanthus guayacan | reverse complement strand
TTTTTTTTTTTTTTTTTTTAAATTTTAAATTTTTAATTTTTTTGTTTTATTCATTTTTTTGGTACATTAATGGGCCTGAAGAGACATCTCATCCAGCCCATAATTCCACGCACTTGCAAATACACAAATTAAACATCATCCATTTTGCTGCTTTGTCCGACATAACATCATCCATTCAAGACATTCACTAAAACAAGTTGTTTTATTATTGAAACATCAGGAGTACTACAAATACACAACCAAACAAAGGTGAAAAGAAGAAAAAAAGAAAAAAAAGGAGAAAAAAAGGAAAAAAAGAGAAAAAAGAACCTTAACCAACATAAAACTGAGGACAAAATTTTAACTTACACAGCTACAATGCAGACAAGAAGAATATTTTCCTTCTTGAATACTCACCAGCCAAAGGAAGATTATCAATATACCTCACTGATTATGGCTGAGGGAAGGAAAAGACGGTATAGATCGAAGTATCAATTTTCGGCTGCTTCTCAAACCGGAAGACAAGTTTACACGCTGAGGAGGCGAAACTCTCTTCCCGTTGGGAGACGATGACTTTATGCTGCCAATGGGAGATTCTGCTTGGAGAAACTCAGGCATTTCATCTTCATTGATCGTTTCAAAATGATTGAATTTAGGAGAAGGCACAATGCAGCTTGACTTTTTTGTAGCTTGGCTGGTCGGAAGTGCGGCAGAGGAGGAGATAGAAGGGAAAGAAGATCTTGGTGGTTTGTTCTTGGAGGAGAATGATTGTTGAATCAATTGCCTGCAAGATAAAAAAAAAAAGAAGTTTGAATTTAGATAGAGTGGAAAAAAGAAATTGAGAGTGTGTTTGGGTGAATTTATAAGCCGTTACGAACATTTTATAAGATGATATAAAGCGTTAAGTTTTTCTTTTTCTTTCCCTTTTTTTTTTTTTGGAAAAAGGATAAAAGAGTCTATAAGCTCCCAAAATAAAATATTAGAATCGCTCTTTCAATTTTAACCACTTACTCATGCAATTACCACCACTAACATCTTATTTTATCCAAATACTCATGCAATATAAGGTTATAAGATCTTTCAAATAAGCTTAGCCAAACACCTTCTAAGTATGTATACCTTCCAGTCCTTAGAGGCGTTTCAGGAGGCACAGAATCCATGTTTCGCTCAAGGTCGTTTCCAATTGCAGACTTCTGTAAAGTTCTGTCCGTAACGGCCTTCTCAGTCGTATCTGTTTCATCGTCCTCAATTTCAGCATCCATTCCTACTAGACCAAAACCCAATTAGCTCACGAAAGACAATAAACGAAACACAGGTTAGTTTTCAGTATTCCTGTCTCATCGTGCAAAGGATGAATAAGATTAAATTTAACAAAATCCCGAAGGTATTAAACTCAAATGTAAACTCACCGTCCTTTCTGCCAAATGCATTTTTACACCCTTCGCATCTGCAGTTAATTGAGCATCCAACGCCACCCTTTAAAGAAACCGAAGTTAATAAAGTCGAGCAAAAGAAAAACATATGAAATACAGAATTAGGAAAAGAAACCTGATAGCATTCACAATATTTCTTCAGACAACCGGATTTCTTGCAGTTGCAGCCTCTTTTATGTCGAGCGGAAGCAGGAGTTTTGCTGAAGTCGTCCTGTAAGAAACGATTAATGAATATATAAAAATGCATTTAATCACTTTACAAGGAAAATTAAGTTCTAAGTTCAGGTTCAAACCACTATTTCTGATAGAGAATCGGAGGCCCTTATAACCTTGGGAGCAAATGCAAGAGGATTTCTCGACTCGATCTGTTTACGTGTTGCAAGAACGGTGTCTTCATGTTTAGGCTTGTTGAAGCAATCTATACAGGCACATGGCTCCACACAGTAGACACCAGCAGCGAAACATTCACAATAACTACATTCAGAAAATAAATCGACTAAATATTGTCCGAAGCAAGAAACGAACCATATATACATTGTCTAAGAACTTCGTAAATATGTGTTTCAGATTAAAACTAGTAAGATTATTTCAGGAAGATCATGTGATAACATACCAAAACAGTCTTGTGCTTTATAAAGAGCACAGGTGTATAACTTACAGTTTTAAACATTTTGATTTTTTGCAGTTGCATCGTTTACAAGCTTCAGCCTCCCCCGCTTGCTCAATCCTACGCCTGACGATCAAATTCAAGCGGTAAGTTGAATAGAACAATAATAAAAATAAAAACTAGATCATACAATTAGCTGATCAAGCAAAAGAGAAACAAATAGATATACTTCTTCTTCTTTGGACTACTCTGGTTGATCTCTTCATTTGGCATGGCATCTTCAACATGAACAACACTATTTTCAATGGTATCGATTTCGATTTCCAACGAGGAGTCAGCCAAAGTATTGCTCAACAACTCTTGACTAGAAACCGGAGGATGAAAATCGGCAGATGGGCTCGGCCCGATCAAGAATCTTCCAGAAGTTGAAGCCTCATGGTTGACAATTTTGTAGTTTTTTGGCGTTGTTGCAAGAGCATTTAAGTGCAAGCCGATGCCCGGTAATACACGACGTGAAGAATCATTTCCTGTGTTTGTCGGAACTAGTTGCTGGTTGGAGGAAGTATTGCCATTGGATTGCAGCAACATGGAAGGATTGGAAACCGAATTCTCCTCCAACTGCTTTCTGCGAGCTTCAGCCATCTCATAAACAAGACAGCGTCTTCTCATACCACGGTATAAACCAGAAAGCTGCTGCAAGGATCAAGTATGGAAGTTACCAATATAAATGCAAAAGGTACAAAAATGCATGAGAACAAATCCTTCATTAGATACATATCTTCAATGACAGCGAAAAAGCATGCTAATTTTAGGTCTATATCATTCCCTTCTACGGATTCAAGAGAACCCTGTTTCAGTTTGAAGAGAACTATTTCTACTTCCACATTACAGTTTTATTTCTTTCCTATAAATGGCCACCTCAAAATAAAAACTCTATTGTAATCATTACCTCATAATCCATATTTTCACTAGGATTCATAATCGAAGAACCAGCAATTATGTCATCTATCATATCACTTCCTTCTCTAGGCTGAGTTGACAAGTTTTCACGTCCACTTCCCTCGCTAGCTTGCTGAGTGCTCTTTATCGCATTTTTTATACTTTGATAGAAACTTGTTGCAGGATCAACCGACTTCTGATAAGACTCCGTATTATTTGGTGATTCAAAAATTAATAAATCGGAGGCATCGGAAATCAAGTTCTCCCACTCACACGACGTGGCTTCTTTGTTCTGATCAACCTCGCTTACCCCCTCCATATTTACATCACTTCTATATAAACCCCTTTGAGAGGTCTCTTCTACAAACGAAGCAAGAGTTGACGAATTGCAACCATAGTTGAAATTTTCTGCAAACTCAACTACAAGCTCTGAGCACTCATAGGATGCCCTCGGATCGAGATTTTCCTTCTGATCAATCAAGTTCTTGGTGTTATCCACATTTGCGTTGTTCGTATCAACTATGTTCCCACCATCAGATGAAAACTCGGGCTTTGATGGATCTTGAAACTGATGTCTGGAAAAATGAAGATAAGTTAAATTAAATAAACAAGAATGCACGTGAATTTACAAGAGAGGCTGTGTTACCTTCGAAGAAATCTAGATTCCTTGAGGGAGCTAACATGGGGCGAAGTGAAAATAGATGGAAGGGATGCAAAACAAAAAGGATTGATCGTCTGAGAGACGTGTATGGATTTTACTGGCTTGATAGGAGAAAGATTGTTGAGAAAATTAAAGACGGGCGAGTCCTGTATGCAATGAGGAGAATCGTCAGAGAACGATGTAACTAACAAAACGATAACCAAAATGCCACCAATCTGAAAATCGATGAATTTCATAAAATTAAGTTATCCAAACGAATCAAGAAGCACACGATTGTTTTGCTACACAAGTGCATCTCTGAAGAAAATGAAATCGCCAGTTTCCAGATACTTGCAAAGACGACAATGCAAACTTAAAGAACTATAACATAGTTGAGCAACCAAACATATCAATAACAAGAAGGTGTACACATGAGGTATGCAATTGATAACAGATTTATAATATCATATCAATGCGAGCGTAAAGAAAAAGTTTGTATCGATTATTTTGTTGGAAATTTACTAGTGTGATTTGTATATATTTCAATCGGAAAATTAAAAAAAAAAAAAAAGATTAAAAATTAAAAATTGTAAAGATGCAAGTGATTAAAGATGAGAAACACTCTTTTTCAATCCATTTTTATATCACCTCATAAACAAGCAGAAAGGAACTTATAACACAAACAAATCAAACTGTCATGATGCTCAAAGACATAACACTCATCAAATGCTTAATATTTATCCTCCAATTTCTGTCTTATTTTTCTTTTCGTTTTCCTGGTAAAAGAAAACAATTCATAGAAAATTAAACAAAATTCAATTAAGGGAATTAAACACTGTTCCATACACCATACATGAGAGAGAGAGAGAGAGAGAGAGAGACACACACACACACACACACACAAAAGATCAGTTGAGGAAAAGGCAAAAACACATTCTTTAACAAAATTACCAAAAACCCACTTCTCAAACCAATCAAAACACCAATTTAGCATCAATTCAGAATGAAAATGACCCAAAAACAGCGAATTGAAAACAATAAAGATGCAAACTTTGTGTTAAAAAAAATCAAACCAAACCTCAAATTTGCTAACAGATGTTGCGATCTGGTTGTTCTTGCTTCTATCTGGAGTATCCATCACTTCCCTCTCCTCTTTACCATTCTCCCCCATTTCTTGTATCTATATATGTATATATCTCTCTCTATCTTTCTCTTTTCTTCACACACACAGAGAAGAAACACTTTTTCACCCCTCAAGATTGTAAGAAACAAATGGGGTCAAATAAAAGTGGATGAAATCCAAGAAGAAGCGGGAAATGGAGTAAAGATAGTGACTCAGACCGTAATAACCAAAAAAAAAAAAGGATTTTTATCGAGAAAAAGAGACCCCACATCCACAAAAAGAACACAGACTACCACACACAATGGATGTGTTCATGATTTATTGTATTGTGGATGAAGATTTATGCAAAGCAAAAAGGGGACAAATAATGGCAAGAAAAAGGGGTCGGTTCTTGGGAGGGAAAACAGGGACAGATAGTAACGTAAACTCTGGAAATATCGATGAAAATTAATTTCAAAGATTTATTACCCAAAATGTCTTTTTCTTTTACAGATTTTTTTTTTTTTCAGCCATTTTTGTCAACATCTTTAATTAATCAGATTTTTCAGTTATGATTTTTGCAAGTTTTTGTTTATATGGTGTTTATTATGGGATAATTTTCATTTAAGATAATTATTGAACATTATTAGTGACTCAATTATTGACTTTAATGGTAGTTAATGTTGCCTGATTAATCACTTAAATAATTTTTTTCTATTTCGATTTTTAGATTTTTTAAAATAATTTTTAATTATTAAATTATTGCACATTAAGAGTTTCTTTTCTTAACACTTTTCATAAATTTGTAATTTTATCAGCTTAAAAATGACTAAGTAAACTTACTAAAGTAATACAATAATTGGGCCAAAAAGGAAAATTTGGGGGTTTAGTTCTTGAAAAATAAGCACTTATAATATATGGCCCTATTTTTGCACACTATGCATGAATTTATTTTGGAAAAAATAAGCTTGTGAAAGTTATAAAAACCAATGAATTGATGCGTGTTAAAATGTCTCATATTTATATTAGTTGTTATATAATTAATTATGGAATTTTGTTTCATATAATCTGTCTACCTAATATTTTAAAATTGAACTCAAGGCATACTCTAGTCAGAATTTAAATTTGATGTTATTGAACTACCAATATAAAATAATATATGATGTGAATTGATATATCAATTTTTCCTTATTATTGTTTTCTGAAATACAATATATTTGTCTCAAAATATAATATTAGTGTGATGAATAATAAAAAAATATAAATATTATCATCAATTATAAATACATTTGCATAACAAATTTGTTTGGTAAGTGAATGCAACAAAACACACAAACAAACTTAAAATTTTATTTCAACATATTAGCCACTTTGATTAAGAAAAATATTTAGACCGGAAAAAACTCAAACCACACCAATTTAATTCTTCCATATTCACTATAGTTCCAATTCTACAATTTATTTTGATTAGATATAATAATACTTGATTTTGTCTCAAACCAAAAGAGTTAAGAGCCTTGAGTGAGTTTATAAATTAACGTTCTATCAACCTTTTAAACCCCTTTTATAAGATAAAACTCCAAGACTACATACCTACAAGACAATAAACCTTCAAGTACAATGGTAGTTCTAATCATCGTCATTAATGTGAAAAGAACGATTAAATGTCTCTTCCTAGATCATTTGGCAATTCGACTGAGAACTATAATAGTTCCAAATATTGTTCGACATTGTATGAGTCCAATTTACGAATTACTCTATCCTCTCATTATTTGAAACACCTTCTTATAAGAATAAAATTCTTGATTAATACATGCTGATAGGACAATATTTCAATATAACTTGACTTTCTTAAGTCACAGAAATCTAATCATCATTTTTTAAACAACGTAACTTATGAAATTTCAAAACTTTAGATTTTATCACATAAAAAATTATAATTGTTTGAAAATCACACACCAAAAAAGGCATCCAATTAAGAATAACCAACAAGATCCCCTTGAGCCTTAAAGCAACCCGAGAACAACCCAAATAAAGAACCCGGCCCGATACCGCAGCAATAATTTTGGCGCGGCCAATAATTTAAAAGGGTGGGACCGGAACCCATAGGCCGCGTGACCCTCTTACTCGGCCCCCCAATAATTAATTTATCTAACTTAGGGAATTTAATTTAATGCGTCAGCATACTTCTCGTGAAATTGAATTTATTGTCACTTTAACCAAACAATTATTATGCATTTATTGTGACATTGGTGAATAGACTTGTTAATTTATTTGAGTTATAATTATAATGGTTGAAACATAAAATTTCAGTCAGATTTTGGTAACAGCAATGTCAGAAATATTGTGTATTCTTAGTTATGAAAGTTAAAAGTATAGTCCTTTGTAATTAATTTTATGTTATTTTTGCATATTTATTACATTTGTATGAATAGTGTTTTTTTTCCTTTTTTTTTTCTATTTTTTGGGGGAGTATGCTGTCGTATTTAATTAGTTTGGCACAAGATCTAACGAATTAGGATGTGGTTAAGGCTTGTGAAATAATTAAAGTAATTGATTTTTGCTATTATGTATTTGTAGTTATTATGTCTTTTTATGCACGATAAGTTTGTGAGGTTAAGATCGAGGGTAATATTTTATGTTATTTCGACATAAATGGCATAAGTAAAATTATGATCTCAACACTTAATTATTACAAAGATGACTTGTATAGCGTTCATAGGTACTAATGCTGCAAAAATATTAGAACTCTTCTATAGTGCCAAAAAAGTACTGTCATGAATGATGAAATGAGGTATTTATAGATGATATAGTGTACAATGTTTATGAAGATATGTAGTGTAATTTGGTGATCCCATTAGATGTTTAATCTAGGATCAGTCTTTCGATTCACTCGGAAAGAAAAGACACATATTTTGGTGGCAGTGAACTTATTTGGATTATTTGAAGAATATTTTTAATATCTATTAAGGTTTTTTTCAAGCTTTACCACATAAAAAAAATAAAAATAAAAAATGATATTGGCAGCTCAAAATAAATTATCCGGTCCCATGTTTGAGTTAATTGATTTATGATGACAACATATAGTCTTAATATGTGACATTAATTTGATCACAAAAAAATACAAAAAATTAGATAAAATGGGATAAAGCTTGTTGGGACTTGGGAAGTTCCCATTAGATCAATTTATGAGCCATTGACATGCGTACCTACCATATTAATAAAGCCCCATGATGCGCTCACCTTTTCTTTTTTCATTTTTTTTAATTTTTAATTTTTATTTTTATTCTTAATTTTATCTTTTACTCTTTGGATTAAACATTAAATTTTGATGAAGTTTGGCAGTGTATATACTCAATTATTTCAAAAGATGCCATTTTTAATTACATAGAAAATTCAATAAATCCAAATACTTTACTAGTTAGCGAGTAAGAAATACTTTAATTTTATACTTTAAAAAAGTAAAATTTGTTCCTTTAAATGTATGATTGAAAAGTAAATATTCATTTGTGTATTAATAAGCAACTTATCTTGTTATTCAAGCATTCTAATATTCTTGTCTACTCTAAAAGTTATGATGATTGATGAATAGCAATAATACTATTAAATTTTCTTTTTTAAATCCTATCTAAGATTATGAATTGCAAGTCTACTTTATGATACCGATCGTCCTACTGATATTTATTTATTTATTAGTAAATAACTAATCTTGTCATTAAAGTGTCATGACATTTTCATCTTCCTGTTAAAAGTTATAATTTGTATTAATTATATTATTTATTTTAATAGTTCGCTTATTATAATTTATAATTAAGTCCGATATCTCGATTATGTTTACAAGACATTAAATGTTCCTCCCTAACTTACAGCTAGACATTACAAATTTTCTCTATCAAAATTTGTACATCTATTTTTCGAAGCTCCAACATTAGGACAATTGCTGTCGAACATGCCAACATATGCTCACAATTTCATTCCCTTTAGAATATTCACTTTACTCATGGCAATTAACATTATTATACCACACAAAATTAAATAAAATCTACAAGTACTGAATAGTTAATATGGGGATATCTACCAACTTTTGATTTTTGCTTTAACCTTTTTCACTTTGTCAAAATTCTTGTTTCTAAATAATATGGTACCTTTATTAGTGGTCCCTTTAGACAAAGCCATTGTGGCATGTGACACCTTCGATTTCTTCTCTAAAGTATAATATATTAAATTGAAAATGTCTCCTACTCTATACATTGTTAAACATTTTAGATTTGTGTGTACTTTTTCAACTTATATGATCCCACATTGTCTGCATACCATATTTGCTATATATGATAATGTCCATGCATGCTTGGTCTAGCATGTGACAAGTGATTCATCACAATTTCATATTTCTTTCTACTATTTCTTAACATATATTTATGTTTATAGTTGTTATTTATTTATTTTTATTTATTTATTTATTTATTTTTATTTTTTTATGTTATTGTGGTGTGGAAATTATTAAGATGTAGGTCAAGAATATATTTGTTCAAATATAAATTGAATAAGTTAAGTTGACCAATATGCACGTGAATTATATAACACGAAAAGTATGCATAATGTGATTGGTTGTGTTTGACCAAACGAAATCTGACCTATCATTTTTCATTAAATTGTGTACATAAAAAGAATGAGAGAATAATGAGAAAATCAAGTGAAAACGAAAAGAAAATTGAAAACACTTATAAAGAGTGATATTTTGTGATACAAAAGCAATTCT
Organism: Handroanthus guayacan; assembly: GCA_014898755.1. NCBI lineage: Eukaryota > Viridiplantae > Streptophyta > Magnoliopsida > Lamiales > Bignoniaceae > Handroanthus > Handroanthus guayacan. The sequence goes on along the minus strand of JACFYI010001436.1, from coordinate 945,510 downwards.
ACTCATTATTTTCAAGTGTAAGACATCTTCTTTTGTGTGTTTTCTCCTACCATTTCCATCCATACAATTAGCAATCTTTAATTTTTTGTTCAAACAATTCATTAAAATAATTAGCCATTGTTGATATGAACATATTTGAGATCGATAAATGTTTATGAATTCCTCTTAAAAAGTTTGTACACTGTCACATAATTATATTTTACTCCACTATTAAATTATTTACAGCACCATTTATAATTTTATTGTGCTCATCAAAGTTCAACCATCCAATCCCCTTACATTATATCATCCCAAATTTATTTATTTATTTATTTATTTGTTTATGAGATTTGATTGAAAAAAAAAAAGAACTAATGTCAGAAAAAAAAAGTAAATTAAAGTAGATACACTCTTTATTCCAAAAAAAGTAGATGTCCTTCGATTATTTTATGATCAACTAGACCATTACTTTAATCATGATCCAATCTAGAACTATAAAATTTCCTCGAGACCAAGACTTATGGTTAGGTCCAGAACCAAATTTAACATTAAACATATCGAAGTTGACTAATTAAGTACACAATTTAGTGTTTGGATAATCGAGTTTTATTCAACATCCAAGACATATAAGGCCAATTTATTGCATATTTATTTATTTTAAGTGTGACAAAGGCTAGGAAAATGGGCTTTTTGGCTAACATTAGATTTTCATGGGAAGTGGAGATACAAATAATTTTGTTAAGGTTTAGTCCAAGCACAAAAAGCTAGTGTAATCACCAAATCTTGTCCCATTGCTACTATGTTCCATTTGTCTAAAATGAAGAATTCAACTTTAAAATATTATCATTTGTTATTCTTTTCTGGGTTAGCATTAATTATTACAAGTATCCTGTGTATAGCCATCAATTGAGACTTTAAGATAATAAGACTTCAAGATGATAATACAATAATGTGTCAAATAGTAGCTCTTTCGCATTATGTACAATGTGTTAAAACTTAAAATTGCCTTTGGAATCTTAGGACAAGGCTGAAAATTTGAAATTTGACATGGCATAATACTTGTCATTATAACTTGCGCACCATGTTGACGAAACATAATTACCAATACATCATTAATGAAATAAAGATCTGCGTTCTCCTAACCTAGTTAAAATCCAATTAGGATCCTTTATTTTAAATAATATTTCATCTCTTACTTCTTGTATTAGATACATGTCATATGTATTTAATCTTTCCTTATAAAAATACAGTGTTGCGAATATCAGATACTTGACAAGTATCTGTGCAATAAAATAAGAAATGAAACACAAATTGAAATAAAAAATCCAGTTTGGTTAAGATCCAAATCTGGAAACCAATTGCCACTTATATGGTTCTTACCAACGAGACTAGGCAGTCACAATTTTCCTCCATGACAGTAATTAGGCCCATAAATAGGAGAAATACATTCGCTAATACGTAATCCCTACATTTATAAGTGTATTGATTGTATTTACTATCCAAATTCTACCTTCTCGGATCTCATCTGGCTTGAGCATCATATGTTTTTGCTAGGTCTACCCAGCGATCCTACTCTTTCTTTTTTTTTATGTGTGTGTAATTTTAGGTTCGAATCCATTTGAATGCTATCTATTTAGATAGAAAAAATCCCTAACATCCGAGTGAAAAATTATTTATAACAATATTACTAAGCAATTCATTTTTTGTAAGTATGAATTCCATCGTAATTTGCATGGGCTATAATGTCTCGAATGAATGCCACCAGCCTTTGGATGAAATGGCACCGTCTTTACCTTTTCATAGTGAGGTTGCATGGTTCGAGACTCACCGATAACGTATGGATTTTTATCTACCGTATGGTAGTTATTTATCTTTTTTTTTATGAATAGTTATTTATCTATTGAATGATAGTTTAGATTATTTGAATTGTATTTATTCATATATTTGATTTTTAAAATGTATTCATGTTATAAATTGATGTATAATTAAATGTCCAAAAAAAAATATATGTCTTGAGTGAATTAATGGCTCATTGTTTTCCTTTTATTACTGCTAATAAATGGTTGGCTCCTTTTTTTTTTTTTTTGAATAAATGGTTGGCTCATTTTTAGGACGAGATCTCCTATTCAAATTACGTTTCATCTCCTATTCTATACCTTTAAATACACGCCACGTGTATAGAATATTTTCTTATAGAAGATAAAACACAAATTGAAATAGGGGATCCCCACCCTCATTTTCCACTATCCACTAGTATATGTAGGTCAATTGAGCCTCTCCTTCATTTAACGGATTTTCCAAATAAATAAGTCCAAAAGATGTAGTACTGGCGGGGGGAATTGGGCCAATCAGATAATTTTCTGCACTCTCCTTATGGTAACAACTAACAAACATATATTTATATATTTTTCGGAATTGGAAATGAGAATTAATAGTAATTAAGTGGATAAATTTGAATTTAAAAATAATTTATAGGTAATTTCCATCTAAAAGTAATGAAAATAAAATGCCATATAATACAATATGGGAAGGATCAAATTTATGGCAACATAAATATCATATATTTATTTTGATATTGGAAATGGGAATAAATTGCAAAATGGACAATTTTGATTATAAAAATAAGCTTTTTAGGGAATATTGTATAATTTTCCTTTAAGAACAATTGCAGATGGATACGTTTTAATCAAAAAAGAAATTTCATTTAATTTGTATCAATTCAAATAGCTAACTCAGTAACTCACGATGAGTTCTTAACTTAGCAATAAGGTACAGTTTCACCAATAAATGAACATCTTTCTACCACATTATTACTTTACAAATTTTTCTCTCGTATGACCGAGAATAGAATAAACGACTTAATTATTTTCTTCCAGAAAGTAGACTTAATTCTTTCCAAGAATATAGTAAAATCTGAGAACACATTGAAAATGGTATAATATTTGATTTTTATCTTAGGAAAAAAAATAAAATTTTTTGTAAACATATTTTAATATAACTTTTTATCTAAATAGTAAGTCACGTAATATTTTTGCATATTGTTTTTAGGATCTAATAATTAAAAAAATACATGTTCTTATTAAAATAATAATTATAATATATAAATATTCATAACTTTAACAGATGTAACAGTTTGAAACAATTAAAACTTTTTGATTATATTTCTTTTAAAAATAAATGAATTAAAAAAAAATGAAAAAACTTATTTTTGTTTTGAAAGAATGTCATTCTTGAGAGAATCCAAGCATTACCCAATAGTTCTCTTCTTTCCACTTTCAACGTGATATAAATAGTTACAGACTTACAGTAAGATGGGGCCTCTATAAGTGTGCTTATAACAAATACATACACCTACACATATATTTTTCCTCCATAACGGCTCCTTTTACAGTTTGTAGAGTTGGTGTTCTTTATAGTTTAGAACCCCATTATTATTTTTTCTTATATATATATATATATATTTGCAGTTTTTTTCTGGGTTTTTGTCGAGATTTTATTTGCTGAGAGAAAGGGAAAAATCTGGGGAAGATGAACTACAACAATGAAAAGTAAGTTTATTGAATCTCAACTTATTTATTTATTTATTTATTTATTTTTTTTTTGGGGAAAAGGGTTGATATTGTTTTTGATTATTTTTATTTTTATTTTTGGATCAGTACTTGAAACGGTGTCCGTTTCTTAACAATAAACTTTTGATTCGCTATAAAAATTGTGAATCCTTGTCCTTAACGCAGGTTAGGCTTGATTTTGTTGTGTTTTGTGGGTTCTGCTGTAGTCATTTGGAGTTTTGGTTTGATGCTGTGGATTTTGAGTTTCTTTTGTTTTGTCAGTTTTCTGGGGTTTGGTTCTAGCATTAATCTGAAGCTTTTTTTGTCCTTTATATATTTGAAAAAAATAAGTTTTTATTAATTAATCTATCATTTATGTAAAACTTGGTAATTCATCATACACATAGAAGAACCTCTGCTGTCCTTGATTTGTTTTACTTTGAAGTTTGAACCATTATATCTGAGCTTCCGCATAATGTACCTTGGGATTCTTACCTTGTTTGGGTTTATTGGGAATTAGTTACTGGTAATTTCACATATGATTCTGTTTAATCACACTAAATCATCTGTTTGAACTGGTAACAGTAACATGTGGGATTGGCAAGGTCACGATTATTCGTTTGGAGATACTACCAGTACAGGTGACTCTTTGACTCGTTGATCTGTGTATATGTGTGTTTCATTGTGCATTGAAGTTTAACTTGTCTTAATATGGTTGGCAGAAATACCTAAATCCCTGTTGAATGAAGTGAACCAAAATGTAGGCCATATCTCGTATATGTTCGATGATGAGACGACCCCAGTGAAAGCTTGTGGCGATTTAGGTTACCATGTTGCCAACGATGGTAGGAACTATCTCTTTCTGTTTCCAACTGCAGTTACTTTATTTTGTTGATTTTTTCATAAGAACAATGCATGTTAGTTGTTTTCCTTGAAAATGACTTGATGGGCTCACCATTAGGGCACTGAAATATATCCTTATTTGTTAGTATGGATTATCAGTAACATGTTATTCACGTTGTGGAACAAGTGATTTAGATTTTCTTCACGTTATGGATTGCAAATTACTTACCCGATAATGCATTATCCTGTGCACTTATATTCCTTATGGTATTTGTGAGGTTCTTTGTTTGAGAATGAATCATTATTTATGAATATTAACCATCTATATAAATAATGAAGTTTCTTAAAAGGCTTCATATTCAATGGAACAACGAACGATTTACTCTATGGACAATGCTGCTGACGTGTGTTTCATTAAACAAACTGCAGAAGCTACAGGGAAAGAGTTAGAAGAGTACAGGGAGCACTCGTCTCAAGTGAAAAGGCGCCGGATGCTGCAGTTTGATTCTGAAGTTTTTGATACAGCTCTTTGCAATGATGAAGCATTTCTAAGATCTAAGGTCGATGCCAACTCGTGCTTTTCTTCTACTGCCAGAAAGAATGTTGTCTCATAACTGATATTGTTCGTCATCGAAATACTTTACAAAATATGGAAAGATGATCCACTCAAAATTTCTACATATATTTCGAAGTCATAACAATTTGATTTGACATATTTCATTTCAAGTATGATTTAAAAATCGACAAACCTTCAACTACAACTTTGTCTTATACTTTTCTAAAAGTGTATGGTTGCCATCCTAGATGCCAACCTTGTCCCATAACTATATATGATCTACGAGCTTAAGTCAATTGCATAAAAAATTTTATTGATAGAATAAGAATGTTATTACAAGAGTGCAACGCTGGTGCTACAACTAATTGGTTATCCGGTAAAAGAGTTTGTTTTATAGTATCATCTGATGTTAAACATAGACACTAAATCTGCGTTTCTTTGATGTTTAGGAGACACAGGATTCTCTTGAAGATGCTTTAATATCGGAAATGTCAGATTGGGTTGCTGGATTCACAGGTTCATTTCTCACAGATTTTTGTTTTTGAGATAGATGGGACATAGAGGATTTTGAGTTAAGCTTATGTGAAACATCTTATAAGCTATTGCCTTTTACGTAATATTTTTGTAGCTTTAAGATACTAGATGTTTCAAACCTAAGTTGTCGATGTGTTTGGGCAAAATAAGATTTTGGAGCTTATAACATATTAGTAATGACGGTTTTGAGATTAACATGGTTAAAACTAACTGAAGGAGCATGTCAAAATTTTTCGCAACATCTTTTTCTGGGAGTTCATAAGCACTTATGTGAAAAATTCTATGAGAACTTATAATATCTTTTCCTGGGAATTTATAAGCACTTATGTGAAAAATTCTATGGAACACTTAATAAGTTCTCAAACATCTTGGTTACATGTTTCTAGGAGCTTGTAATAAGCTAGCCTAAACATCCTCTTAGCTGATTACAATATCTACTGATAATTGATGTTTACAGATGGCACTTCTGCATCCGGTAATGACCTTTTGGACCCATCATCTGAAGGATGGATTGCTGATTGCTTTAATGATGCCGAGATGCATTTCTGCAGTGAAAATATGTATGTTTGCCTAATTTTCATTGTTCCTTTTTGATAAAATAATAATAATATTCTTGACATGCTCTTAGTGTAAACAGCAGTAGTGCATCTGGAGGACCCGATGTTCAAACAGATGTTAGAGGTAACAAAAAGTATTTCTGTATATTGACTATTACTTTCGAACATTAGCAAATAGCAACATTTTCTTCATTTTTCGCTCTGGCTTCCTGCCGTTCGTCTCCCTAGCTTAAAACATAGAATGTGTTCTTGCAGAGTTTTGCAACACCAATCCCGAATATGATGCTAACACAGTCAGAAAACCACCTGTGCATACTCATCAAAATGTTGTTTTCAAAGGTAATTGTTTCTTTTCTTCTTTTCTGTTAATTATGACAACAGAATACAATTGCGCAAGAGATGAAGTGTGTTTGGTTTAGTTTTGCTTTTGAGCGAAGTGATTATTGTTATAGAGAAGTCAGAAGTTAAGAAGTTGGTAGCCAATGTGAGTAGGAAAAGTTGAGAGTTACTGTAAGTATGTTGAGAGTAGGTATTTGTATAAATAAGTGATTTTCCATGTTTTTAATGTTTTAAATTACTATCTTGCCCTAAAAAATAATATTCTCACACATTATAGGATAAGGATAATATGATATTTTCATCTAACCATTTTTGATAAAAAAATTGGGAAATGTCGAAGCAGAATCAGAAAGTATCCCATCACATGCTCTGAGATTCTATTCTAGCTTAAATGCATCCGAGCAAAAACAAAAGCCAATTTACTAGACTCTCTAAAGCATTTTCAATGACAAAAAACTGCCAGACATCCTTGTAGTTCTTGATAGAACAGCAAGTCAGCAATGCCCAAATTCTAAGATACTTTAGTAAATAGTAACTTCAAATGATGAAAACCACCTTGAATAATGTCCGGACTAAGAGACGAGCCTAATTGCATCCCTGTCTCTTTTCATTTTTCTTATCAGGTCGAAAATCATACATGCAGCCACCTCCTAAACTCGCCTCTTCTGTCGTATATCCATTTGCCTTCATCAAACCATGTGGTGCTCTTGGAGATATGACTCTTAAGGACATAAATCAACGGATACATAATCCACCAAAATCAAAGCCAACTGAAGAAGACCCTTCTGTTTCTTTTCCTACATCGGCGTTTTCTGGGAAACCTGTTGTCGGAAAAACCAAAATTCGAACGGAAGGTGGAAAAGGGAGCATCACAATTATGAGAACCAAGGGGTAAATAGACCAGTGTTTTGCCTGTAAATTTTTTGAGGCAATGCTCCAGCAGAAGCTAGGTTTAAGTTCCAATTCTATTTTATTATCAATACTTTTTGCAGATGACCTGCTTTTGTGAATGATTTGAAGATTTGGTAGTGATGAAGGACATTGACTTCTAGTTGATCCTCACTTTTTCAATTTTTCGTTCGGAACAGAACTTTGTCCCGGGGGGGGATAAGTACCTAACATCCCGAGGTTTAACTTGATTACAGAAACATCCCTCATGGTCTGTAAAATTTAACATCCCTTGAAGTAGATTCTTTGTCTAGATGATCTACTTGTAGTATTTTAGATTTTTAACGTTGTCATTGTAATGTTATACAATTACCATTATGGTTTCCATTTGAACCAATATTGAGGGTTGTACTAATAATTTTTCAAAACGTGGGGATATTTGATAATTATGTCAAATTTCAAGTGGGGTTGAGGTAATTATCCTTCTTTTGTTTTATATATATATATATATATACTAGAAAAGGCACACCGCGCAAGGCGCGGTGACGTGCCCGTTGAATGGTTACAGCTGATTGTTATACGTATTGTTGTTTTGTATTGTAAAATTCATATTGTGTTAAAGTACAGAGCATACTTGCAGAAGTGGTGAAATCTCAATGATCACATAGGGGAAACCATACTGAAATACTGACCTTATTCGTTGACATGTCATGCACTTCAAACACATTTCAGCAACTGATTACCAACATTCTCGGCACCCATCAGATCATCAGATTTCTCTCTAGATTCCTTCCTCTACTCCAAGCAATCCAAATCCTAATTGTAATATACACGGTAAAAACAAAGATTAAATGCACAAACTAAAGAAAATCAATTCATGTTCCAACAACACAAGAACAACCTCTGATTTCTACAACTCATGCAATGAAAAGAAAATATTCACAAAATGATTGAAGCTGTGCTTACATCCATCAATTCGGTAACTACATATTTTATTAAAAGGTTTATGGATTCATGTGTGCATCATGGAGAGGTTCCTAGAAAAAGCCAAAATTTTTAACAATGCATTACATAGACAAGTGCAGTTTGATATCATATGATATCAACTTGTCATACCTGAAACAAAACAAAAGGACAGATAGTTCAAAAAAATTAAAGGCAAAATATAGATGTTGTAATACACGACCTTTACATGTTGTCTTACCTAAAAATTGATCATGAAGAATAATTCGATGCTCAAAGCACAATTAAGAATTTATATTGTGCCCTTAGCATAAAGAGAAATTACACTTATAGGGACATGAATATTATAGGGATAGCACCATCAGGTATAGCTTTGATAAGCTAGTTGTTAATTTTAGCTTCTGAGCATCCTAGAAAGAAAAAAGAAATAGATAAGTTACAACTACTACATCTTGTCTTTACATTCACGCCATATTCAACATCCTTAAACCACCTTTGGAGAAGCATTTGCCCATAAATATACACATCTTTCATCTCACTATCTCGAGCCACATCTACATTAAACAAGTGGAGTCTCTATGTGGCAAGATTTCAATAATGGATCCGAATTATTTCGGGTACAATAGAATAGTTGAAGCCAAAATATCACAACATGCCATTCGATGAAATAAAGCCAAATTTCAATGCTACTAAGGAGTAGGTTTGGAACAAGTACATTGGCTAAATAACATAAAGCCTTCTTCCTGTTGGAACCTAAAACCTGAATCTAACATATATTTCCCAATTTGCAATAATTACATGTAACGAAGGAAAGAGACAGGTTAACAAAAATAATACCATTTTCCTTTGATTATCCAACTTCCTCTTGCGATTCTCATAGAGCTTCCAGTTCTGCTTTAGTTAGCTGGTGCTCCAAAAAATTTCTGATGATATGATTATTTTCTAAGGAAAGGATGCTCGTAAATCAAATCCTACAATACAAAAAGCAGATGCAGCTGTCACCAATTGATACTTAGAGAAAAATAATAATTAACAAATTATGACGACAAAGGAAATTCTAGAACCTTCTACTTTCACAAGAGTTGATATTATATCTACACGCATACCTTGGACTTTAATAGGGAGATAACACTACTGAAAATAATCTTCCTACTTCAAAAATAAAGTAGCTTTGTGCTATCTAGCATGCATTTTACATCTCGCTTGCTTTTTCTTGCTAAAATTCGAATTCCAAACATAATCTATTAGATGCCAGAAAGAAAGCACACAAGTTTTTAACCACTTTGTGATAGGTTAAAATTCACGACTAAAAAGGTTAAAAGAAAATCTGCAGGTCGGAGTTAGGTTTTAATCCGTAGGCTAAACATACTTGATCTGCAATTTACTC
>JACFYI010001436.1:890594-922712 GCA_014898755.1 Handroanthus guayacan | reverse complement strand
TGAACATCATTTCATTATAATATCATAAATATAAACATCTCACATTTAAACCAACGGGCATGACACCGCGGCTTGCGCGGTGGGCCCCTTTCTAGTAGTAATATATATTTGTAAGACGCACCTTTTCATTTTCTGCTCTATTTTAAAATTATAAATCATGGCTTTTGAGTCCACCACACTCGAAATTATATAATGGAAATCATCAATTATCACTCTTCCGTTAATATACTATAATATATGAAAAATTCTTTCTTGGAAAAATAATAAAGCCAAATAATTTCTGGGAAAAATTACGTTTCTTGAAATTAATATTTTTTTTCTCAGACTAAATTAGATATAATATTGTCAAATTAAAATATGTTACCGCCGAAAGCGAGAGAATGAAAATACTTTGGATTGGGCTGGAAATAAAAGGGAAAGCCCTCTTGTAAATAGTCCTTTTTGTAGGGCTACAATTTTCAGAGCCCACTCTGTGGGCCTGGTGATAATTTTTCAGAAATCTCATTGTTCTAAATTTAGAGATCTCAAATGGGTCGGCCTGGGCCAGGCCCACCCGTGAAACAGTTTAACCTGGCCCGATCCAGTTGCGGGCTTAGGCGGGCCAAAATTATTTTTGGGTCAGCCCGGCCCCTAATCGGCCCTATTAGTAATGCGGCCGGGCCTAAGCGGTTTCGGGCTAAACGGTTTCGAGCTAAACGGGTTAAACGGTTCCAAATTAAATAGGTCTTAAACGGGTTAAATGGGCTAGGGTTAAACGGGCCGAGTTTATTTTTTTTATATTTTTTTAAGTAATCATTGATATAATGGTAATAAAGAAGAAGAAATAAGTTATTTTCCACTTATTCAGTTTAAAGAACTCTTAAAAATGTAAAAAGAAATACCATAAATTTTACATACAACATATTTTATTAACATGACATAAATTTAATTAATTTAAAATGATTTTTTTTAAAGTATTAACATAATATAATATTTTAAAGTATTATTTTAGCTGTATTTTTTAGAAAAATAATATTTTCATCAAACACTTAAATAATATTACGTCTTGAAAGTATTATATAGTATAATATTTTTTAAATACTAAAATTAAATTAAATGATTTGACAAACATAAAAAAAATATAATTATAGATTTAAGAAAAATACCACTTTTGTAAGTGATGAGGGGTTAATTTGAATGAAAATAGTGACATAATTATATAACTAAATCTCAACAAATTGCTTTATTAAAAAAATTACTAATATACTATACAATATTTTTTAAAATTTTATTTAATTTCATCTTATTTGCTTAATTATTTACTTTTTTTAGTTTTATTCTTTTTTTTTTTAAACCGGTTCCGTAAACGGTTCCGGTTTTGGTCAGGTCGGGTCCCGGTCCCGGGCCCGAGCCCGGGGTGAACCTATAGACAGGTCGATTTTAACCAGCCCACCTATGAACAGTATTTGGCCCGGCCCGGCCCGGCCCGTTTTGACACATCTAGTTCTAATTAGTAGTTATTCATGCAATTTCTACATATATAATATATTATTTAAATATATTTTAGTTTTTAGATAAATGAAATATGGAATTATAAAAATGAAAAAGTAGAGCTATTTAAAAAAAAAAATAGTGCACAACTTTATTTTTTACTATATATATGTGTTACTGTGCATGAACAATTACGAATAAAAATTATGGCCGGTTTCTAACTATTTGTTATAAAATTCACATCTGCAATCTATTTATTCGAGTCAAAACCTTGATTTTTTTTTTTTTTTTAATATTAAGTTGCAAATAGCCATTTGAACTTTGTCCTAACTTAAATAGTTTCCCTTATTGAAAAAAACTAATTTAAGAGTAGAGAAAATTACCATATTTCTAGTATTATTAATTCTTTCTTATTGGCAAATAAAATATCCATATCTATAGTTTTCAGGTAATTTAGTTGCAAGGACATGCACGGAATAGTACATTTGTTTCCTAGGTTGTGTTTTTCTCTCGTATGCCATATTAAATTATAAAAAATTCTCTTTTCTCTCTCTTACTCAATATAAAAATATAAGAAAAGAATCAAAAGGTGCAAGAAAAGGTGAAACCTTAAATTTCGGCAAGACCCGCTCGGTCTCTTCTTCAGTCTTCTTCTCCACATATTGTTCTCTCTTTCCGCTTGTTCATCCAAAAAAAAAAAAAAAAAAAAAGTTCTCTCTTTCCGCTCGTTCTTTTCGGAGATATATCGACCAAGAAATTCCTTTTTCTTGAATTTTTTTTTTGTTTGAAATTTGCAAAAAGGGCCTGGTCAAATTTTGCGATTTTCCTTTTTTTTTTTTGTGTTATAAATAGACATACATGTTTATGTATTATTTTTTCCTCGTCTTATGATTTGAGGGTTGAGTTATGTGACTTGTAAGTTTCTGGGAACCTTCCTCCTCTCTTTTCTTTTTCTTTTTTCTTGAAGAGTAAATGATTTTTATTTTTATTTTTATTTTTTTAATCATTGTTTTGGTGGGTTGGAGTTGTTCGTTTCGATAAATTAGAAAAAAAAATATTATGATAATAATGGGGTCGTTTTCTTAGGATTTACTTTTGTGCTTTTAGATGATTTTTTTTGGGCATTTCTTCAACTACGATGGTTGGTGATGGCAAATTCTTGAAAAGTCAATTTATTTATATTCATGAATTATTGGCCCTTTTTTATTGTTTAGAAGTGGGCATTGAGATAAACTTCTATGATTGAAGTTTTCTATTAGGGAAATTGTTTATATATTCATATTTATGCTAGAGTTTCTCTTATGAAGCGTATCATGAGTTCTCCATTATAAAAATTGGTGTTGATATACATGATATCTTGTATTGTTGTTTTGCTTCTTTATGATCTTTATTGAAGAAAATGTGGATTAATATCAATCTTGATTAGCATATTGATATTTTTTTCTTTGCAATTAATCTTATAGATTTCCATATTGTGTCAAAGTTCTTGATCCAGTTAATCTTTCACAATTAAGCCATTCGTTTGTTTGCTGAGTTTTCCACATCATGGATGCAAAAACGAGCGAGGAAAGTGGCGAGGTGCCAAAATCTGGCGAATTATTGGCACTTTCAAAGTTGAAAGGTGCAGGATGTCTAAGTGGTAATAACTTATCCGGAAAAAGCTCAGGAAGCATTAGCAGCAAAGATATGATTTTCCGGGCTGATAAAATCGATCTCAAGAGCTTGGATTTGCAACTTGAGAAACATTTGAGCAGGGTTTGGTCAAGAAACACCGAAACTCAGAATAAGCCTAAGGAAGTGTGGGAGATCAATCCTTCAAAGTTGGAAATTCGATATCGAGTGGCTCAGGGAGCTTATGGCACAGTTTATCGAGGCACTTATGATAATCAAGATGTTGCAGGTAGTTCAATCTCTTCCTCGTGTTTGATCTGTTTTATATGCTTTATTTGATTGATCATAGCGTGGATTACTTCTGTTAAATTGATTGAATTTGCTAATCTAATGCTTAAGGTAATTGGAACTTTATTTGATTGCTCGGATTTAGCTCGTAAATGTGTTATCAACCTATAAAGACATTTGTTTTAACCAACGTAATTTAGTACTATGCTTGTGATGCTTAGAATGTTTCATCTTAGTAGTTTGGGCTGAATCCAATTTTCCGACATTTTGTTTCTGTTTCTACTTTGGTTGTTTTTGCGAGTCTAATATAATGGAAAACATTACTGTGCCTTGTATGAGTCTTGAAGTCCTTTTATACAGGGAATTTGTTTTGTTGATAAGTTTCAATAATCACGCAAGCTTATATGCCTTCCTATGTTGTTAATGTATTTCAAGGGACATTTCGTAAACCTGAGCCTTCCTAGAAATCATAATAGTTGTCGGATCGCTTAACTGCCTTTATAATGATAAATCTTTAAGACAGAGTTGTACTTATCTTTTATGATCGTGATTTGCCCATTTCATGTTTCACATCTCCTCAGGAGCATCTCCTACCTGTGTTTCTCGGCAACCTAGGACTTTCAGATTTTTCACTTGTGCATGCATAAGTGAACACAATTTCGAAACAAAAATTGTTTGAAAACACACAACCACTTAGCCTCTTGACAAGTGTTTGATGTCTCCTTTTATGTTCATGTAACAATTGTGGCAGTCAAATTTTCAGTTTGAGCACAAACTATTATCGAGAGTCTATTCATATCGGAGTTCTTACTATGATGTTGTTTCTGTTTAACAGTGAAGCTATTGGACTGGGGAGAGGACGGCATGGCAACGGCTGCTGAAACCGCTGCAATTCGGGCAGCGTTTAAGCAGGAGGTTTCTGTCTGGCACCAGCTTGATCATCCAAACGTTACACGAGTAAATATCGAAGTCCTTGACTTCTTCATATTTATAATTTTCTGACCAATGGTGAGTTTGTGTATGTATAGACAGAGTGTGTCTGTACGAAGAAGATAATATTTTACTTTGCTCTGATGATGCGTTCACATGTCGATGTTTCTTCAATAATGATGATGCTTATTGCAGTTTGTGGGAGCTTCAATGGGGACCTCGCAATTGAAAATTCCCTCACAAAACCCTTCAGAGGGTTACACAAACCTTCCATCGAGGGCGTGTTGTGTCCTTGTTGAATTTATTCCTGGGGGGACATTGAAAAGCTATTTATTCAGGAATAGGAAAAAGAAGCTCGCCTTCAAGATCGTAATCCAACTTGCTTTGGACCTTTCTCGAGGGTAAGTTTGTTTCCAAACATATAATCGATTGATTTATCCAGGGTATAATTATATCACCTCAACACCCCCTGAGGTTTGGTCTAATTATAGAAACACCTCTTGTGGTTTAGGAAATTATAATGACACCCCCTACACATTGCAAGTAGACTCCGTGAAAATCTAACATTAAAATTAGATCCCCTGTCAATCTAACAACAAAGGGTATTATTGTAATTTCTCAAAATAAAGGGGGTGTTTCTGCAATTAGGCTAAATCGCAGGGGGTACGGAGGTAACTATCCCTTTCTTTCGTGAATGTTGACCTTATCTCATACTGCTTGTAGACTTAGCTATCTGCATTCGAAGAAGATTGTGCATCGTGATGTCAAAGCTGAAAACATGTTGTTAGATTCTCAAAGAAAGTTGAAAATTGCTGATTTTGGTGTAGCTCGCATTGAAGCTCAAAATCCCCAGGACATGACGGGCGAAACTGGAACCCTCGGATATATGGCCCCAGAGGTATCGCATTTCTTTCAAATAATGAGAAGATTGTTTTGTTAAAATCATAATTCATTGGCAAGAATATGAAGTTAGATTGTGTTTGGCTAAGTTTATGTGAAACATCTTATTACATTTTATAATGTTTATAAGCTAAGTTTATAATGTTTGACTTTTTTCTTTTTAAAGTGGTCATAATGCTTGGATAAAATAAGATTGTGGAGTTTATAAGATTTAGTAATGACAATTTTGTAAATAATATGTTTAAAATTAAAGGAGCATGTAAATATCTTATAAATAAGTTAACTTCTTATCTTTTTCCAAGTTTGGAACCTTATAAGCTAATTTTTTCCTAAAAAATATTTACCAAATACTTGTAATCATTATAAGCTCTCAAACGTCTTACAACATGTTTTGAATAGCTTATAAGTTCAACCAAACACCCGTTTAGTTGGAGATTTGAAGTGCATAGACGATATTCGGTAAGAAATAAGTGAATCACACATTATATGGATTAGGACCTTGCATATCTTTGTGAATTTACGTCGCGTATAGAGACTAATGCACTTGTCATCTATTTAGGTACTGGATGGGAAGCCTTATAACAGAAAGTGTGACGTCTACAGCTTCGGAATTTGCTTATGGGAGATATATTGTTGTGATCTACCTTACAATAATCTTAGCTTTGCTGATGTTTCCTCCTCTGTCGTTAGACACGTAAGTTTTATCCGAAATGTACTTTACCTGCTTTTTTGAATTTATTTTTAGGGTTAATTTTTTAAACCCCGTGAGGTTTAGCCTATATAGAAAAACTTGAAATTACAAATACCCCTCGCGACTAAGGCCCCTGTATTAAAATTTTTGTAAAGACGGTTGATGGCTCGTCTTTGTTATTTGAAAGATAGGGACGAGTTTTCATAAATGGTAGAATCCTTGGGGTATTTGCAGTAATAAACCCTTATTTTCATCTCTTTATTACAAAATATGTATTTTTCGCCTATACTTGGTGGAGATCATCTGTAATGAATTCTACCAAACACTTGAACCTATTTGATAATACATATGCATGTCTTAATCTGGCGAGATGCACGACTATGGCATTTGTTAAGAGCTCTAATATTCCGTATGGTCTACTTTTGTAGAATTTGCGACCAAACATTCCTCGATGTTGCCCTAGTTCTCTTGCGAGTATCATGAAAAAATGTTGGGATGCAAATCCAGAAAAAAGGCCTGAGATGGATGAGGTCGTGCGGATGTTAGAAGCGATCGACACTAGCAAAGGAGGAGGCATGATACCTGAAGATCAGGCTATGGGTTGTTTTTGCTTTGCTCCCAGACGCGGACCATAATATTTTTTTTTTTCATTTTTTTCTTGGGGACCATAAATTTTTTCTTGTTTCCCCGGTATTTTAGATTTCATAGAATGCTGTGTAGACATGGAAAATTTATTGTCTGATTTATCAATTTTTATTACATTTATGTTTTGAACTTTTCAGATTGAATTTCGAGATCAAATATTTTTTAATTGGTAATGAAATAAATATTATTATGTATTTAAGATGTTTACGGAAGATCAAACTACCTCTTGCATAATAAGGAAGAATATGTTGATAATTTAATTAAAGAAATAAATATAGCACTTATTTTTTATGATATATATATTTTTTTGTTATCCCGGAGATAATAATTTTACATTTTTTTAGAAATATTTATAGGATATTCTATGAAATATATATAGCAGCATATTTAAAAACTTTTCTTCGAATTTATATACATTGAGAAATTCTACTCAAGGGCAAAATCTTCGAAAACTTTATAATGTTATATATGTATATATGTGTAAAAAATATACTATGAGATGTAAATTGAAGTCAATGTGATTATACTTTGCTTTAAATTCAAACTCTATTTGAATTATTTAATAGTTGTTTATTCATTTTACACAAATTATTTTCAATTTTTGAATATTTTTATTTTTTCAATAATTTACATTTTTTACAAGAATAATATTAAACAAAATGAACTTCCCTCATAATTAATCCTTTCTTCATATCGGCATTTTTCCTTTGAGAATTCATTTCTTCCTTTCCCAGCCCCGTCGCCGCCTCCGCCGTTCGCACATAAGCTCCACCAAATGTAAGTTGGCGTTGCCTAAGAAAGTTTTCCTTTATTTACTTTAGTGATAAACTTTCTGGGTTTGACAAGTTCCTCCATGAATGTTTACTTAGCTAAAACACAAAATCAGACATAGACCAGTATTTGGATCAACCAATTTGTCCAAAATATTGTTGATTATAGCATATTAAACTTGGGGAAAGCCAGCAACCAATTGGGGGATTCCAAATTTGGAGGTTGCACTCTACCTATTTGATACTGGAAGTAAGACCGTTGATGGAGCTCGCTGAAATCAGATACTTCTCAAGAAGGAATTAGAAGGTAGATTCTTTTGCCACAAAGTTGTACAACTCCTATTTTTGTCTGCGCTGTGACCTAAAGTTCTAATTTTGAGGATGTTTGCATGTTCTGGGAAATGCTCAGTCATTTGGTATTTATATATGTATATGTGTGCTATTATCTTTTGAATTTGTTTGTTTCAAGATTCTTTATTTTTGCCTGCTGTCATCGTTGTGGACGAATGGTTCATAGTTATGGTCTATTGACTATTGTAAAATGTTGTTTACCTTCTTCTGTAAATGCCCTTAGATACGATGCATTTCTGCGCTTTGATTTGTGTTCTTTTTCTTCTATTTCATCAGGATAATCGAGAATGCTATCCAAGTCGAAGCATTTATATTCTTTGTGGCAACGGCAGACTCAGTTGTGTTTGAACAATTGTAGGCAAGGGTACAGTAATTATATCAATGGAGTTAGTACTCTATTGCACAATGCATTTTCCACTGATACTGAGTCAGTTAAAGAAAATGAGTCACCCGCTGCAAATGAGTCGCCGGATCTTCCTGATTGGGTTAAGTCTTCTGGCAAGGACACAGTTGCTAACAAGCAGGATGATGATGATTTTGTGCCTCCATCAATATCTTATTGGATCGAAAATCACAAAGCTCATGTTCAAGATGTTGATATGAAAAGCATAGTAAATGATATTGTTGAGAGTGATGTTGATAAGATTAGTAAGATTCTAAAGAACCAGTTTAAATCGCCTGATTTAGTTGCGAAAGCTTTAGATGGTTGTGATGTTGATTTATCTGACAGTTTGGTTGAGCAAGTATTGCTGAGATTCAGCTGTGAGTGGATACCAGCCTTTGGGTTCTTTAAGTGGGCTGAATTACGGAAGGGGGTTACGCATTCGCCTGATTTGTACTACTTAATGGTTGATAATTTGGGGAAAATGAGAAAATTTGACATAATATGGGAATTGGTGGAAGAGATGAAAGAGTTGGAAGGGTACATCACATTAGATACAATTACCAAAATCATGAGACGTCTTGCAAAGGCTGGTAAGTATGACGATGCAATAGAGGCATTTGAAACAATGGAACGATTTGGCATAGACAAAGATATAACAGCCATGAATAGGTTGATAGATGCATTAGTGAAGCAAGGAAGCGTTGAGAATGCAGAACAAGTGTTTCTCAAGTTCAAGGAACATATTCCTCCTACTTCACAGACTTACAACATGTTGGTTCATGGTTGGTGCAAGATAAGGCAGATCGATAAAGCAAAAAAGACTTTGGATGAGATGAACGGACATGGTTTTCACCCAGATTCGGTCACATACACGTGTTTCATTGAAGCCTATTGTCGTGAAAAAGATTTTCGTAAAGTTGATGCAACTTTACAAGAAATGAAGAAGAATGGTTGTCATCCTAGTGTCGTGACGTACACCATCATGATGAAAGCTTTGGCAAGAGCAAAGGAAACAGATAAAGCTATGGAGGTTTACGAGCAGATGAAGCAGAACAATTGTTCACCCGATGCTTCGTTCTATAACGTCTTCATTAATGCTCTGAGCAAAGCTGGCAGGCTAAAAGATTCTGATGCGGTGTTTGAAGATATGTCAAAGCAGGGAGTGACTCCAGACGTGTCCACTTACAACACGTTAATCTTAATTGCTGCTCAAAGCCTGCAAGAAGAGAAGGCACTAAGTTTACTTATGAAGATGGAGGAAAGTCAATGCAAGCCTGATATTTGTACTTATGGACCCCTATTGAAAATGTGCTGCATATTGAAGAGAATGAAGGTGCTTTCGTTTCTCTTGAGCCACATGTTCAAGAAAGATGTGAGTCTTGATCTTGGAACATATTCGCTCTTGGTTAATCGTCTCTGTAGAAATGGAAAACTTGAACGTGCTTGTTCGTTTTTCGAGGAAATGGTGCTTAAGGGTTTTGTTCCGATGGATTGTACGTATAAAATTCTTGTCGAAGGACTTGAGAAGAAGGGTATGCATAAAGAGAAGCAAGAAATTGAAGGATTGATGACGCAGGCCAAACAGACAGGATTTGGCCATTCTTCTACTAGGCATTCTAAGATTCAAGACTAGATCGACTCATGATTATTGTTGCTATGTTTTACGAATGGATGAGATATAACAGCATATATGTGAATTGAAGAAGTTTGAGGCCTATTTGTTATGGGAAAATAGAAGAAGAGAAATATCCGCTTTAGTTGTCTGTGATGGATGACTGCCATTGTTATTTGGTTTCCCTTTCCTTGAATGGATGATTACACATTCATGTCGATCAATTTTTGCTAACAGACTGCTTTTTGTGAATATTGCATCATAAATACCTCCTTAATCTTTGTCTTCATCATTCAGATTAAATCAGTTGTTAATCGTCGTTGCTATAATCATGTGGGGGGGTTGCTCCCGTCTTAAAGATTTTTCGTCAGATGTTGATTGCCATTACAAATTCTATAGCGGCTCTTTTTCTAAGTGTGAGAAGGTATTTGTAATTTCAGAAGAAAGATGACTTCTATAAACCGAACATATCTAAAGAGAAATTTTGATAATTAATCCTCATTCAAACATTACAGGAGGCTGATGAGGTACATAATGCTGAAGAGTCTGATTTATGAATCCAAACCCCACTACTTTTTAACTGAATGATAAGCTGTTAAACCTTTTTTGCATTATGGTATTGATCTTTAATTATTACTAATGTATCGTTTGGATATTATAATTGCTTCTTTTTGGGAAAAAAAATAAAAAGGAAAATAATGAGGCTCAACGTTACGGTTCATACTGGTCACATGCTCGGATATCCGGGCAAATATTATGTTTCCGCGACAAACCATCCATCATGTTCATAAATTAAACAAAACTCACAAGAAACGGGCAAAAAAATAAAAATAAAAAAATAAAAAATGAAAAAAGAAGAAGGAAAAATCATTGCATTCGACAACATGTATCAGAAAGTAAGTGATAAACAAATCCAAAAAAACAAAAAACAAAAAAAAATCGGATTTCCTGGCAAAAGAACCGCAAGAAATTCAATAGGGCATTCCACAAGGAGGGAAAAAGAAAAAAATAGCCATCTGATACATACTTAAAAACATTATCTCCAAGAAGTGTTACTAATGTACAAATTATATGAGAGAAAGATATGATGTCTTGAAAAGATGATATTAGCAACAAAAAGACGGTAAAAGTCGAAAATTTCCACCATTCATGCTTTTCAAGCATTGAAGCAGTGGGGTAAACAAAGAACGAATGGCACAAAGGTAAGGAAAAACGCCGAAAGGAGAAATGTGTGTATATGGATGTCGAGAAGTTGTGAGAGTACTGTATGATCTCAAAGATATCATCGCGATAGAGCATTCAAATGAGTACGACGAGGTAATTTTCTAGAGCTTGGCGCCTGCCATCCATCTCGGCCCAGAAATTCCTCGATTAACCTATGAGAAAACAAATGTCCAGAGTTATTTCATAGTGAGCGTATAGACGACAAATAAAAGATTCCATGTATATACATACATGCTGCAAATAGCCTTTTGTGATGCCGCAAGCTCGCGATCTGGGAAGCTTTCATCCAAATGAAAACTCAGCCAAACGTAAAGATCGAGAACCTGCAGTGGACAAACGAGAAATGCCAGTGTCAGCAGGAGCAATAACATCACGAAAATAAGATGATAATTGCCATAGAATTTTAAGAAAGAAAGATGATTTTCGAGAGCTTTCTGCTGGGCTAACCATTTGAGTAAACAGGCCAAGAAGCTATATCACTGGAAAGCTCTGATTTAGTACCCAAGGAGATGCAGTCGGCTCAGGTTATTTTTCCAGCTTTAGGAGACTAATGATTTCCCCTTATGTGCTATGGCCTCCGAAGTTCCTTATTTGACCGAACTTTGACAAAAGGGTCAAAAACTAGTTTCTAAAATTACAGGAATAATTACCTCTACACCCCTTGAGGTTTGGGTTATTACTATTACAACCCTTACCATTAGTTCAGCTCACACGATGCAATGACAATTACACTCCATTGTCTAGGGGTGTACTTGTAATGTTTTTAGATTTTCAAGGGGAGTAATTCTAATTATCCATCAACTGACCTAGATAATTATTCAAAGCTCATGGGACGTTTCGATAATTATGTCAAATCTCAATTGGTGCTAGGTAATTACCCCAAAATTATATTATCGAAGGTTACGTGCAGGCGGCGAACATAGTTTATCCACAATGAAAAACTACCCCAGATAACTCAAAATAGTCAAAAGACGAAGGTAAATCACACTAAAGATGCCCAGAAATAAGATGGACATTTTATGCACAGGATACTATATAAAAGCATGGATTAATTCACCAAAAGTGGAGTTTGTTCATATGTGCACCCATTTTTCTCTCTTTTTTTTTTTCAAAAAAAAAAAAAAAGGAAAGAAATTATAAAACAGTAACCTTGTGGATTGATTCAAGCTCTTTAAGAGCATTATGTGATTTTGGGATCTTGAGTGTCCCAGGAGTAAATATTTCCCTAAGCCGAACCATGCGATTCTTAGAATAACTTTGAGCAAACTGCAAAAGAGAGTAGAACAAAAATGTCTCCATCATGAAAAAATGAGATGACAATAACGAAAGGCTAGAGCATACAAGTAGATCTCACCTGAGTGAGTCCTTGAGATGAGATGTCATCATCCATGTCAACAGGACTACAGACAAAAATGTGAGTGAGTTATGGAAGAACGGCTCATCTTCTTCAGCATAAGGAAGGGCTAATTACATCTACACCACCTCCAAGTTAGCGAAATTACAACGTTTACCCCTCATCATTTCAAAATGACAACAAATCTCCTGGATCCAAGTTCACATTTTTTGGACAGAACTCTAATGGAAGGGCTGTATTAGTTTAGATTCTCATCAAGGGGCATGGTCATTATCTTGATAGAAAGATGAGTAAGCATTGTAATTTCACAAACTTGAAGGATGCGCATATGATTAACTCATATAAAGAATTGCTAACTAATATATTCAGATTCATCCCACAGATTATATAACGATCAACAAGAATGCAACATCGGAACTATCTTGACAAAGTAGAGTGTATTCATCTTTTTTCCCCACCTCAAGTATCATGATATATCCTTGCCCACAACATAGTATTATTTATACATGCAATTGTTTAGAGTAATAAAGCATTTATTTATCAAGAGAACAGCAATTTCTTCTTTGTAAAGGGTCGAAAACGTTACCTTATAGCAAAGAGGTACTTATCATGTAGATTAAGAGGCAGCTCATCTATAATCGCAGCTGCTTTCTGTTTACAAGCAACAGAATATTGGCATCTAAAACTATGAATATCGAGGAAAGATAAATAATAATGCCTGAAAAATCAACAAAGAGAAGTCCTGTAGAAACTATAAAAATTGGGAAATTTCTCATACCAACATTTGTTCACAATCAGTAATGAAATAGTTTTCTGACAACTTGGCGTTCTTCACGAAATGCTCCTGGAAAAGAAAAAGGGAGGACATGGAGAATAAGAGAAATGGACAGCAGACCAGAAGATGGTGAAAGCAAAGACATACTGAATCGTAAAACAACCACATTGCGCATAGAGCATCTTTTCATCTAGCAGATAAAGAAATGCATAAGTGGAGAGAGAGAGGGAGTACCAATATCTGGTGTAGGCCATAAGAAGGATGCAGACGAGAATACATAAACAAAGTATCAAAGTTTGGAAAAAGTCCGGCTTGCTGCGTTACAAACATGCCCAAGTAGAAATTGTCAAGAAAAGACATAAATCCAGCTGAGGTGGAAATTCAGCAAAACTAGCAACGTTCACTCACCTCTAGAGTTGGAGATGGGGACTCCAGTGATGAGTGAAGTAAAGGTAGATCTTCTTTATCTAGACAAGTGACTTCGCCAACAGGAAATTTAGATCTATATCTTCCAGCTCTTCCTACAAGAAAATCCTCGAATCATTAAAAACATTAAGAGTACTTTTCAAGACTTGCAGAGAAATATATACCTAAATCAAAAGATAACAGGAGAACTTACCGGCAATCTGTTTAATCTCGGAAACAGAAAGATCCCGCGTTTCAATGCCATCAAATTTTTTCAAAGTAGAAAAAATAATTCTAGATATGTTAAGGTTGAGACCCATTCCAATGGCATCACTAGCTACCAGAACATCAAAATCACTGTTTTCATCGTTGAACATTGTTGCCTGCAATCTTAAAGAATTGATTAATTCAGCCTACTTCTGCTTCAGCAGATAAAGGAATCAAAATCTTAATAGAAAAAGTAAGATTTTATTGGCAAGTGGAGCACTGTAGGCCTATGCATGTTAATTGAATCCAGAATGGTACCTTTGACCCATTAAATAATACATATGAAATTAATCCAGTAATGAAAATAGAGGCATGATATGAGGACGGTAGACTTGAAGCTGAATATTGGAATTACATGAAGACGGGGACCTTGACACACTTTTCAATAAGAAACTCGAGACAGATGGGTGACTTCGAGAAAACAACAAAACCATTGAACTCATTGCTTTGTTTAGTTAAATAAAACCCAGCTGAAACAAATGATAGCAAAAAACCTGTCTGGATCGAGTCTCTGGAGGTAGTGAACCATAAACGACAGAGCAAAGATGCTTCCTTCCACTTTCAATTTGTCTCTGTCAACATCAAAGATGATAATATGTGTCAAGTACACAAATGAATGTGAATATGAATCTGTGAGAATACTATATTCATAATCTATATGGACCAATTTGACTTGGATTGGTCATAAATGAAGATTCTTCCTTACCTTAATCTTGTATATCTCATAGCGTGAAAATGTGACAATGCAGTCACCAGTCTGTATGTTGGAAAAAGATCCAAGTGGAACCTTCAATGGGACAAGAGGTGAAAGCCGCTCATAGTGTTGAACCTAAAACAAAATGGAAAAAATTATCCTCATTAAATTCATCAACTAAGTCATAGCAATCATCTTCCATGAGTTGGTCCATCCATCGACATAATCACATGCATAAGCACAAAATGCATTTTAAACTTAAAATTGAATGAGTTATTGCAAGGTTTTCACCATTTTTAAAAGAAAATATTACAATAAATGAAAATCTGAAAGGCCAATACCTTGACATTGTCGTCAGTCACTTTAAGCATTTCCTGTATTAGAGGAACGGCTGCGGGATCTCCACACAAATGTAGCTCATCAGCGGATATCCCTAGTAGAGCTCGTGTAAATGAAAAACCCCTTGTTCGACACCCCAACATCTGGGAAAATGATCAGAAGAGTAAATATAAAATATACTTTGCCTAGATATTCACTACAACATAGGATTTGTACCAAAAAAAAAAAAACAAAGGTGTTAAAAGAATTTGAATAAGAATGTTAATAGTAGCTTTCTTTCTCACAGAACCTTTACAATGTGAAACTTAGACAACCGGCTAGAATATAGTTTCCATCTACTTTGAAGAAAAGGATTTACAAAATGCATGAGATATTTAATGCATAAGAAACTGCGTATGAGAAGGACATGGCATAATTTAACTTTTCTATTTGTTCTCCGGAAACACTATTCTCCACTAGATTCCCACTTCTCAGTAGCTAACAACTATAGTAAGAAATGGTGGAAAACATCCTCTTGTTCAATTTCATTAACGGCGAACAAACTCGTCACGCAATTTCTCAATATTCCAGAAAATCCAGTTTCCTTTCTTATTTATGGTTGGATAGAAACATAGGCACACCTGAATTTCATCAACCACTGCACAGTTGTAGTCAGATGTCACATCCGCCATTTCTACAGTAACAGCCTTATGTTTTGCTCCTTCAACTTCCTCCCTCTCTTGGCCAGTGACAAGATCACATGGAACTTTAGCTTTGTTGAGACGCTGAGCAACTTCCCAGGCCAACAGTCTCAACGGCCCACAGTAAATACCTGTGGCACATCAAATTTTCAATGCAGCTCAAGTGACAACCTAAATAGACAGATGAAAAGCGAAAAAAAACTAAAGGGGAAAAAAAAAAAAAAACAAATGATTGTGTACCAGAAGAACTTGACTCCAATTGCTTCAGGGCATGGTATGTTTTACCACTATTTGTCGGACCGACATGTAATATTACATTCCGTTTTTTTCGTCGAGCAATTGGATACCACGTATGTGGACGTCTAAAATATGAAGGGAAAATCAGTATCACTGAAAAATTGAAAATGAAAGTGGAACGAATTATCGTGATATTAAACTTCATCTTGATAATCATTTATCTTACGTAAGGTCCGTAAAATCAAATTTCTTGGGCTCAAAACTGCTAAACTTCCGTAAGCATTGACAAACACCATATGAAGTTCCAAACTTTGAAGTAAAGCAATAGAAATCTGCATAATCTGGCCAACAAAAAGAGAAACGAAGGATAAATCAAATAAAAGAATTGGCTGGAGAAAAATGAAATTCTCCTGATTAAAAGCTTGATATTCAGGCAAGGAAAATAAATTATTCAAGAAACTAGATGCATGTTAATTAAATGTACAACATGTTGAAGTTTTCTCCTGATAACATAAGCATTAGACTTCTAAATCACAAACCATATCCATTACAGAATTACAATTTGCAACCATATATTTTCATGCGATGATGTCAACAATGCAGCCTACTGTTGAAGAACACATTTTTAGTGTAGGATTGATTTTAAAATGATGCAATTGACGTAGTTAGTACAATACTTGTCTAAAATCATAGTTCAGTAGAAGCCATTAATGTCTCTTAAAACTCTTGCAAACTCAATGTACTTAGAAATTCCAACTATATTTTATTTTCTGTGTACATTTGCCTATTAATACTGAAATTCTCCACCCTAATTATCTGCTACCTTTTCTATTCTCTTTTAACTGTTCTTGAGTACCATTCAGAGCACCTGAGAACACTCCAAACTCTATATTCTTAACCTTCTTGTTATTTAACCTTTTAAATGAGATACTTTCCAACTTGTGTTTCACTTTAATATTGGAGAAACACAGCTTGAGTAACATTTTCTTGTTCTGCTACCAAAATCAACTTTCGTCTTTTGCATTAATTTCAAGTGATTAATCCTACGAAAGTTTCTTAGTGGCATGCATCAGTAGGGAGATTGCCACATGAACACCTGCTAAAGGTAACAAGAAACACAATCAAGATTCTAAATGAACATACCCTACCATAAAAAGAAATACAAGATGTAAAACATTTAAGTTGTGTTTCGTTCAAGAATCTTGACGAGGCAACAGAAGTATGATATAAAATCTTAAATATGTTTGATCAAGGAAACAATAAGGAAACAATGAAGAAAGAAAATGAAAAAAGTGGAGGTTATCGCTGAATTGGAGAAGAAGGGAGAGGGCTAGACAGGCTGTTCTCTCATTTTCCTCACTACTCTGAGGCAAAATGATTTCGTCAATTATGTTACATTTTCTCTAAACTTTTCATTTCTTAGTTTTCCACCAACCAAATAATCAAAATTGTTTCTTTAACATCTTCTTTTTTTCCATCACAAAAATCCTTCTACCAAACATAGTATCAGTAATACCAAGACAGGAAGTAAAATCAGGAGATGCACACATATTAATGCAGAACATTCCTATACATTAAATCAAGAAAGTTCAAGAAAACATCAACTGTAGCAGCCACCAAAACTTTAGCTATTGTTATGTAATAGATTGCATGCTACATCGAACGAACCAAATCACGCATTCTATGTATTTGAGAGCACAAGGATCACAAGGTATGAAATATTAAACCACACGGCTATGAATAAATTCATCACATTGTGCCGATATTACATCCTCATGTTTACTGTCTTATTGCCATTGTTCAGCATTAACGAAAACTCACACTTAACCTTCCATCAATGCTGTATAGGTGGACACGATGATTCACCAAAAAAGCTAATAACATAAATTTATTGATCGCCAATCTACTATCTCATATCTTATTAATGTGCTTAAAAAATGCTTAACTTTGAACAATTTAGTTAAGTTCACTTCTGTTTAGCTAAATACAATCAAATTAAATATGTGCCAACTACGCAGAATTCTACAATACAAAATTGCAATTTTTTTTCCCCCAGATTCTTGAAGTAAAAAGCTCCCAACTGTCACATCGAGCAACCAACAGAAATATCCAACCTTCTTTATTCTACTTTTTCTCATCTCCAAACGTTGCAATAATTGTTGAACACAAGTGATTCGACCCACTGAAAAAAGAAGAACAAAGGGGGAAAAATACTAAACTACAAATTAAAAACATCACAAAAATCACATATATATATAAGTGCATTACCTGGCAGCAGCGCACGAGAAAGCCTCCGGCGAAAAAGCAAAGAACCCATTTCTAATTTTCCTTATTTAAAGCTTCTCTCAGATTGTTCAAAGCGAAATCATAGGGAAATAGAGCAGCAAACAACTTTATATATACATATATATATATATTATGTATCTAAAGAGGCGAATAAAATTGATAAACAGAGAAAATCTTTATGCTGAATTAAGTGAAGGTGGAGGAGTCTCGGCGTTTATGGCGGGTCTTCCCACCGCCGACTGCGATAATGTTCGGTTTGTGTACATTGGGACTCTTTGTCGAGCTTGCAAGTTGCAGTATGATACAAGAAGGAATAAATTTTATTTTGGTCCTCAAGAATGTGACAAATTATCAATCTGGTAAGCAAAGTTCTAGGTGCAACAAAAAGCTTGGATTCATTGGGATTAAGATTTTTTCATTCATATATTTATTTCTGATTTTAGGGTTCATATTATATACTTTCATTTGTATATTAACGGTTCATTTGATCAAATATTTTTACTTATGTGTAAGAACAAATGAATTATTTAAATTATTAAGTAAGTCATTTTACATTTAATTATTTACTTTCAAATATTTGATTTGGTTAAAGTTCTTTTCTGTAAATATTATGATTTATTATTGCAATATTTTCTACTATATCATTTTACCTTGTGAATTATAAAAAATGGATATTGATATAATAATATTGTTCACATTAAGGGGAAAAATAAAATGAAAAGAAGTTGCTTGTCATTTTTCATGTTTTGATCAAATTATTTTCGTATGATTTAGAGACATGTTGAGCTGTACAATAAAAATTAGTTGAATTTAAATAGTTAAATTCTTCTCTCATAAAATTGCAATAAATTAAAAATTAAACTCTATATTGAATAAGAAATTAAATAAAATTTAATAAGCTTTTAACTATTTTCTTATTTTACTCAACTCGACTCAATCACATCGAACAAACCTATTTTAAACCTATTTCCAAATTGGCTTTCTCAACTATAAATAAGCAATTTATGTTCACAACTCATGAGACTTACAATATCTTTTTATCTATTTATTTATTTATTTTCGAGACAGAATATGATCCCAAAGAGGCTAATTGATGGGCCCCCGAGAAGCCCCTTTGGGCCTTTTAGGTCATCTTGATAGTTTATTGGACCTACTTAGTCACTGGTTCTAAACTCAGTTAGGCCCAAAAAAATTTGAATTTCTCATAAACAAAGTAAATTGCCCCAAATTTTGTTCATGGAGGAAGATTCTCATTTTCTTGCTAAATTACAAGGGGAAATGGTGTGTAATTTAAACGTCACTTTTCTTAAAAAAAAATTATAATATTTCCACTTCACTTAATTACTAAATCCATCTAAGTATATATTAGCCAGTACGTATATGGTATTTATTGACGCAGTAACGATAGCAATATGATATCAAAGTTATCGATGATTTTGTTTGGGTATCTGTTAGAATCATTACTCAACGTATTTTTGAGTTACACTAGAACATCATCAATTTAAAACCCGAATTTAGTTTGAAATTGATATTTGGTAGAGATTAAGTTTTAAATTTTGTTCAATCATAGCAATAGCCAATTAAAATAACCCTAGCTTAACATCTTAATTAATAATGTGCATATAAGTCTAGTCATGGGTGGATGGCTAGTGCAACAAAGGTGTAACACATTATTTCTATTCATATTCATATCAACATAAGATATCAAAAATTCATTATTACAATCTTGAATTGAAAACATTCTTGTCCTCAAGATATATCATATCTTGTTACATGGAATATTTTTTATTCTAAGATTCTTTGTTTTTTATTTCAAAAAAGGATAGAACTATAGAATCCAGCATGTTCCCCATTTCAATTCTTTCGTCCCACAAAAGGATACAAAATAGATACTATTCATTCTATTCAATAAACATTACAACCCTTAAATTTTTCTGAATACAAATGATGTTGCTTGCGAAATTTTTTTTGATAACTAATCAAATATATATGTCAAATTTTCTGCAGACGCGTTGTTTATTCAACTTTACAATTACATCATGATTCATATATTAAACATAAATGTTAAATCCTTTTCCACCTTGCATTGAGGCACATAAAGAAAATTGCATTCAATCATGATTTCATTGAATATGAACACGATTCATTTCTTGGGATATCCTCTCATGAAAACCTACATGCAATTTTGTCAAAGCTAAAGTAGGGCCATGTCTTCTGGCCCTTTAGAAATTCATTTGCCAATCATGGCCCATGCCCCTCTTGGTTTTGGGACAATTCCCTACTTTATAAGTTTCTTTATGTTATTCAATCTTCACTTTTTCCGATATAAAATGATTCAAAGAAACTTGTCCCTCACAAGTATTTAAAAAAATTAAATTAAATTAAATTAAAGAATAGGAAAAAAAAAAGTGAAAAGAAATATGTTTCCACAATTTTTTCAACTTCCAAAAAATGAGAAAGTGTATATTATTGTTAACTCGTCATGAAGTGATATCGAATTACTGATAACCATTGAATAATAACTTTAATTTAACTGATTAAAAAATATTATTATATAAGGAAATGCCGTCAGTATTATGAAATTCTAATTAAAACTTTGCTAAGTGCGTAACGAGGTTTAGTTAATTATTGAACTTATCTTTTCATTTATTGGGACTTGTTTATGATGGTGATGCATTAATTAATTGTAACGTAGAAAAGTCATATAGAGTTAATGATGTCAAGATTTGCCATATGCATCATCTATATTATTGCAAACTATAGAATGAATAAAACAAAGTAGAACGTGCAAGAATATTTTACTAATCAAATGAAAATAAATTAATCAAATTATCTCAATTTAAGACTAAAATTTGATGTGAGAATATGACGATTGTCTACTTCTCATTAAAAAGAAATAACCGTTGTCATTTAAATGAAGTTGGCATCGCTTTTTCATTTTTATAGGAAAGGTGTAGGTTCGAATCTCACTAGTAGTGTGTGGGCCTTTGTCTACTGCATAGTAATATTTATTTACTACATGAAAATTTATAGAATTTATTTTGTATTTTGTTAGTGTATTTGATATATGAAATATATTTACGTAATGATATTAATGCATTAAGGAATGTAATTACTTTCATTTAAAAAAAAAATTTAAAAATAATTTAATATGTGTTAGTGGTAGATATAATGTTTGGTCCCACTACAATTATAAAGATTGAATAACTACCTCGGCAGTCATAATGGTATGACAAGCAATTAGCTAGGTAGTTAGATTATAGAGGAATTAAAGAGATTTCTAGAAAAAAGATAAAAAAAAAAAGAAAAAGAAAAACAATAGAAATATACAAAACGAAACAAAAACTTGATAGGGACAATGATGGGGATTTCATTAGGATTATTTAATTACTTTGCTTAGTTTCAAGGTTCTATATTTTTAATTTCATTTCATTTCATTTAGACAAGGAGTTTTTAGTTTGAAAATCAATTTTATTTAAGTTTATTTTTTTTTTTATTTATGCCATATAGCAGGAGCCTACAAACACTAATATTTTTTATTTTATTTATTTTCTACTATTACACCGCTAATTGAATTGTTTGAAATTGCAATTTTTTGAGTTAGAGATGATGAATTTGATTTTCTAAATACCAAATACACTCCCTTTGCAACTTCAGAGAATTTTTTTCTTGCAAAAGAATAACACTCAAATTAATAAAGTTTAAAAATTTTCAAACTTAATTCATAAAAATCCAAATAAAAAAATTAACATCAATTAAAATCATGGGTCACTATAGCATTTAATTTGGCAGCAAAGTCACCCACCCAAGAAAAAGAAATTGACAAAGAGGGCACCCATGTAAATGGCTTTATACAAAACCTTAATCATCACAAATTTTGGGACCCAAATGAGGGATAAATTGGGTAGTGGATGCTTCATTTGTTATGGTTATAATTAGTGGGATAACTTGTCATTTATGGAGATTGTTAAGCTATATATTTTGTTTATGACTAGGTTTGTGTGGCCCAAATTAAACACTTTTAATAGTTACTTATTCTAATAATTGCTTTTTAATCCACACTCTCTACCCCTTAATCAATTATATTTGGAAATCATGAAAACAAAAGCTTGGGCAATCATTCTAACTTACATGTTGCAAATTAGTATAGTTTGAAGACTAGTCAATCATTATTTTATGCTAAATCTAATCATGGTACTAATTATGCTTCCTCATTGAGCATAATTGATATGTTTTATGTGGATTATCTATATATCCGTACAAATTTTTATATTTGATAATAGAATATATATATACACACACAATTAGTGCATTTCTTTTCTCATACATGACGTCGTATAGATTCAATTATATAACAGAAAGAGAAAATAATTATTTCTTTTTAAAATTTAGCCGCTATTCTTATCATCGTCACCATCATTGTCGCATGCCTATTGTTGAACAAATATGGCGTGGATGATTTAGAAATTGATTAAGAAATTATCATATATCAAAACTTTTACAGTTAAATATTTTAAACCTTTTGGTACACTAACTTTCTTGTTACGATTCCACTCCAGCCACAAGTTTCTCCTTCAACATTCCTTGTTGTTAATTTAACAATTTCAGGCACGGCCAACTGCCATAGTAGGACGAGCGATGCACATGGCCTCTATGCTAAGTATTGGTATATGGAATGGCTAACACACTATTGTTAACATTTTCCGCTTAATGTATGCGAATTTCTACTTGATGATGGTTTTATGAGGTTAACCTAGGTTTTATGAAGTTAGCTCATTGTCATGGGATCACAACCCTTGTATGTGTCACCAATATATAAATGAAAAAGGATACGATATGATACGATGACTTGACATTATTTTCACTATTCTTTGACTTATTATTCGTATTTTGTTTAAAATTTTAAAAATTCGATGATGACAATTGAACATGAATGTTAATTAAATCCTAAACGATAAAGTATTATCTTTTAAAATAAGAAGAATATTTATATTACTACTTCTCTCACTTTGGAAAAAAAAAAAAAAAAAAAGGAAAGAAAGAAAGAAATCCCCACCCAAGTAAAAATGGGTGAAATGGTGGAGACTGAGAAGGACCCGAGAAACATATATGGCAGCAGCTTGTGATGAGAATTAGGAACAATCAACTACTGCATTGAAAAGGAAGGACCACTGACTAAGCCACCCTAAATTCAGACACCTGCCCCTCTGTCTATATGCCACACTACCCTTTTTGACCCTCAAATAATACCTTCCCAAACATTCCCCACCTTTTTTTAATCTATATTTTTAGGTCACTCTCTCAAATGAATATTTTTCTCTCATCTTTATTATTTTATCAAGTTTTATGCAAATTAATATAAAAATTATATAGATGAAGGCATGCAAAAACCATGTTTAGGTCCACAAGAAAATTACTTGAATCTGACATTGCATTAAGATTACTATGGTTCAATGTTCATTATCATATTGAACACTAATTAAGTAACGGTTAAGGTAGGTAAGTCTATTTATAACATAATTATTTCTGGGGAGAATTGCATTCATCTCCCTTCACTTATGAACTATTGACAATCACTTTCCCTCATGTTTGGTTTTTTTGCATCAACATCCCCTCTGTCCACTTTTTCGTTAGTTGATTGTCAGTCTTAAGGTTAAGTTTGTAATTGCACAAAATATACTTTGCAACTCTCACACAACTTTGCAATAAATCTATTTTATAGTAAAAAATAAAATAATAAACCTTATGATTAAATGTGTTGCTTTAAATTAGTCGTTTCACTTTTTTACCAATTTTCCACAGAATTGGATTTAGACTGCTAAATAAATCCAATTGAATTATAATGCGATTTATATATATATATATTAAAAATGAACAATTTTAATTTAGTACTAAAATTTATTTTAAAAAAAAATGAATTATTAGATTATAAGAAATATCAACTTTCTATTTTTATATAATTATGTATCTAATTTTGTATACATATTTTTCTTTTTTATATTTATTTGGCTTTTATAATTACAAATAATTGCATTTTTGTTATTACAGAAAATAAAATCAATAGCTACTTGTTATTAGTAAGGGAACAAATAATTTTTTTTTTTTTTCCAAACAAAAGGACATTTTAGTTTTTATAAATGAAAACTAATAGAAAAATGGATGGAGGAGAGGTTGATGCAAAGAAGTCAAACATAAGAGGAGATGATTGTCAATAATCCATAGTTTAGGGGAGGTCAATATAATTTTCCCATTAGCCATGTATCAGCAAAAGATTTTATATTCACCGTGGTCCTGTTGACAAGTATAATTAGAATGCTAACAAAACATCATTATTTTATATTTAGGAGTATATTCAGCCAATTTGTACCCTTTAACTTTCGATTTAAGATTCCAGCACTTGCTTTGATATCCATGTGCAGCGACATAAATCCGTCCTTACAACCTATGAATTAAGAATTCTAACAATGTATCAGCATCACACAGTGGACTTATTTTCTCATGGATAAGATTTGAGGTTGTTCGAATGTTTAATGACTTTGTTTTCACGGGCTTCAATTTTCTGGAAGACATGTCAAATTCAAATAATTTGATACTTTAACATACTTTTATTTTTTTGCTTAATTATTTGAAATCTAGTCTAACTTCAACTCATATCGAATGATCAAATATACTCAAATTTTGATATTAAAAAGGAAAAAAAAAAAGACATTATCACACTATTAAAGTGCCTCTTTGATATGCTGTATTAAGTTTGTCACACTAATTTGTAACCTTACTAAATTGTAGAAATGTATAAATTAATCTTGAGTTTGATAGTCTTTATTAAAATGTGGATAATGTTAAAATAATATATTTGTATATCTAATTTAGTATTTAGTGGCCCTTACTAATTTATAGCTCATAGATTAAAAACATAAATGTCATTTTTAAAAGTATAGTTCCTCCAGAAATGCAATTTTAGGGACGTTATTGAAATTTAATCGCTCCATATTAATTTATCTTGGGCATGTATTGACACTAGAAGAAATGGTAGGTATACACTTTTATAGTGTGCTGATCCACTGCTGCTAAGTATGGATACCAAATGAGCTACAATGTCTGAGATATTAATTAAATTTAATCATTCCACATTAATTTATTTTTGGGAGGCAAGTATTGATAGTAGAAGCAACAACACGAATGAACTTTTATAGCGAGTCGACCCAACAACTGGCTACTGAGTATGGAATATCAAAAGAGTTATAAAGGTTTACAAAATTGTATAATTGACAATTGGAACACAGCCAAAGAACCCCTGCATACACTATTTTTTTTCAAATAAATCCTCCCAAGAAAGCCTACTTAAAGAGGACCTTTTATACACAAACAATTGGCAATGCCTTCGCAAAACATTCCAAATTCTTACAGACAACAAACACCACAAAACCCAAGAAAAAGAACAAACATTGTATAAAGCAACTATACAACATTAAAAAGATCAAAAAAATAAAGAAAGATTAAATCAAATCAGATATACTGTTACCTCCAAGGACTAAGCTTTATCTTTAAATATAAACATGCTTGTTTAACTGCTTTTAACTTTGTTTGTAAGACCAAATGACAAAGGATTTGTATGGCACTTTTGCTGACCAAATGGGGCAGCTGACTATGTCGTTTCAAGCTTCGAACTAGAGCAAAACGACATCACTGTTGCCCCTACTGTCCTGCTGGCCTTGCCTCGGGCTTTGGGTAGAAAGAAGAAAGAGAGAAAGAAAGCAAAACACACACATACCCATGCGGGTGTGTGTGGAAGAGAGGGGAAGAGGGACCCTGTTATGGTTGCACTTTATTCTGCTCAAATTCGATACTTTGCTGTTACCATGTTGCTACTGAGAACGAGGCTGTGTTTCAAGAAAAAAGATAAATGAAAAAATAAAGCCCCTAAAAAAACTCTCTCTCTCTCTCTCTGTGATAATTGCGTTGTCTTGTTCATAAGTTAGTCTTGTCTCATTTTTTGTGTCATTCGCATTTTGGGTTCTTGAAGTTGGGCGTCTACTAGTCCCTTTCTTTGTTTACTCATAATAGACATATTTTAGTGTGTGTTGTGTGTGTAGACTAGTTGTATGATCGTCTCAGAGCTGATTCAAGAAAAAACAAAGATTTATTCTTGAATCTTGATTGATGGATGTTTTGTGAGGAGCCCAGATGCTAGAATGCTGCAAAAACTGAAGATTTTTGTGAAAATTGAGAATGCCCATTTGTGATCTTTGTCCTTTTCTTGCATTATAGTTGAAATTTAAAGGGCTTGTTTTGTAAGAGTTCTTGTTTTTGGGATTCTTTTTGGAAGAGTTGCGCATGAGGAAATAGGTGGAAATTGGAAACAATGAAAGATGAAAATTCCCAGAAAAGCAAGGTGGGATTTTATTTTATTTTATTTTATTTTTTTATTATTTAATACTTTCTTGAAGAGAAAAATGAAAATTTTCAGTTACTTTTTCAACTTTTATTTTATTTTAATTTTTTGCTGAAGTGATTCTTGTTTGGGAATTGAAGCTCTCATGGTCAAAGAAAATGGTTAGAAAGTGGTTCAATATCAAGTGCAGAAGTGATGATGT
Organism: Handroanthus guayacan; assembly: GCA_014898755.1. Lineage (NCBI taxonomy): Eukaryota > Viridiplantae > Streptophyta > Magnoliopsida > Lamiales > Bignoniaceae > Handroanthus > Handroanthus guayacan. The sequence continues at coordinate 896,204 of JACFYI010001436.1, read as the reverse complement.
TCAAGCTGATGAAGCTGTTTATGGAGGTGGGTGTTCAATTCTGTCACGTTCAATTTTTTTGCTTAATTAATTTTTCTGTTGATTTTGTCAAATTTTAAATTCCCTAATATTATTTATGATTGGCTGCTGAGAATTCCAATGAAAAGAAACAGTTGTATGAATCTTTATTTTCTTGTTTTTATTCTCTAATGATCAAACATTAGCTACTTTTCTAACCTTTACTTTCTTGAATTTCTACTTATGATGCCCTTTTTCTTTATTAAAATCTTGTTTAACGTTAATGTCTTATTCTTTTGCAAGATTTAAGGTTCTGTTCCCCTTGGTAGTTGGCAAATATTGTATCTAAGAAAAATGAAGTGTTACTGTTTTTCTCTTTAGGTGGTGATAGAGATTGGAGGAGCAGCTTCTCTGAAAGGGAACAATCTACAATCAAGAAAAGTAAAACAGGTTACTACCATCATAATTCTAACTTTACTTATAAAACTACGTATTCATAATTAATGTTATGACTAACTTCTTCGTTCATATATACGTGGTAATCATACTTTTGATGTTGAAGATATCTTATGCTCTTTTTTCTGCAGAAAATTCAGCAATGAACATGGAACGCTCGTTTTCTCGTTCACGCTCTCGTTCCAGACGGGGAAGAGGTTATCTTGATCACCCCCAGATTTTAAATATCCAGAACTATAGGTTAGTTTCGTCGAAAGAAGTTATTCGAATTCTGTGCTTTAGATCTTGGTTTGAAATTCTTACATCTTCTGTTTTTTTCTGAGCAGTGTCTTTGTCTCGACGTGGAATGTTGGAGGAAAACCGCCGCAAAGGAATATGAACTTAGATGACTGGCTACATTCGGCGCCTCCTGCAGACATATATGTTCTTGGGTACGATTTCATTTGCGATTCTTGCATCTAGATGTTATGCGAACCAGAAAGTTTATTTTCTTGCACCCTTGTAGGTTTCAAGAAATAGTTCCTTTGAATGCTGGTAATATTCTTGTTGCTGAGGACAATGGTCCTGCCAAAAAGTGGCTTGCTCTTATCAAAAGAACGTTAAACAATGGTCCAGGCACTAGTGGAGGCACCGGGTGCCATACGCCGTCTCCTATCCCTGATCCCGTTGCTGAGTGGAATGCAGATTTTGAGGGATCAGCCGGCCACAAAGCGTCAGCTTTCTTCCACCGTCGATCATTTCAAACACCACAGTGCTGGAATATGGAAAATGACATGTCCATCCCACAACCTCGTCTTGATAGGCGATTCAGTGTTTGTGATCGTGTGATTTTTGGTCATAGGCAAAGTGACTTCGACCCAAATACAAGATGGGGTTATAGACCAAGCGATTGTTCCTCAAGTCATCGGCCAAGTGATTATTCTTCCGGCCGTCGTCCGAGTGACTATTCTGGTGGGCCCCGGCCCAGTGACTATTCCTCAAGTCGACGGCCGAGTGACTATTCGTGGGGTCAAAGGCCGAGTGACTATTCATGGGGTCAAAGGCCAAGTGATTTCTCTAGATGGGGTTCAGATGAGGATTATCTTCCTGTGGATGATTCACCAAGTACGGTGTTGCATTCACCGATGTCCTATGGTGCATATGTACCGGCCGAAGATGCATATGCATTGCCGGGACATTCAAGATACTCATTAGTTGCAAGCAAGCAAATGGTCGGCATTTTTCTTACTGTTTGGGTTCGGAATGAGTTGAGGGAACATGTTCGGAACATTAAGGTTTCTTGTGTTGGTCGAGGATTGATGGGGTACCTCGGTAATAAGGTAGTTGTTTACATTAGTAACCATTGTCTTTTGCGGTTAATAAAATCATTAACTAAGACAAAGCACTGCTGTTTTATTGCAGGGATCTATTTCGATCAGCATGTTGTTGCATCAGACGAGCCTTTGCTTCGTGTGCAGCCACTTGACGTCTGGTCAAAAGGAAGGTGATGAACTACGTCGAAATGCTGATGTCATGGAGATACTAAGAAAAACAAGATTTCCCCGAGTCAACACTACAAATGATGAAAAATCCCCCGAGACGATCCTTAAACATGAGTAAGATCTCCTTGTTTCTAAGTGAAATGAGCGAGTTTAATTTTGTTATTTTGCGCCTTCCCTTAGTTAACCATTACTATCTACTGATAATAACCTTTCAATGTAGTCGAATTATTTGGCTCGGAGATCTGAATTATCGAATAGCTCTGCCTTACCGGTCTGCCAAAGCACTCATCGCAATGCAAAACTGGAGAGCATTATTAGAAAAAGACCAAGTATGATATAGATACTCTTACAGACAACTTATGTTTTAGTTCTTGGGTCAATACGAAACTGAAAGCAACAATACTTTCATTTTTCTACAGCTACGGATAGAACAGAGACAAGGTCGAGTTTTTGACGGGTGGAGAGAAGGGAAGATTTATTTCCCTCCAACGTATAAATATTCACATAATTCGGACAGATATGCTGGTGATGATATGCACCCAAAGGAGAAACGAAGGACACCTGCATGGTAAGGACCAATAAGATGTTGTAATGCGACTAAATGATTTAACCCTATAGATGGTATATATGGATTGATTCATATGCATGTTGCAAAGAGTTTATTCGGATTTTTTCGTATATCTAAAGGTGTGACCGGATTCTATGGTACGGAAATGGCCTCCAACAGTTATCATACGACAGAGGGGAATCTAGGTTTTCAGATCATAGACCGGTTTGTAGTGTTTTTTGGGCTGAAGTCGAGTCAGTTCCAAACCGGCTGAGGAAAAGCATGAGTTATTCGAGCTCAAGAATAGAGGTCGAGGAGCTCTTACCGTACTCACATGGTTATACGGAACTCTCCTTCTTTGCTTGACGGTATGTACTCTCTCTCCCGACACTGCGTGACATTACATGTTGATTCCGTCATTCATATGCCGGTTTTTGAAATTAAAATAATCGTATTCTGATCATGAACACTTTAACATAAAAACATAGTAGTGGGAAACCAGCCATGATCCTCTTAAGAAAAGGAATAATTACCTCAATGCTTCCGAAGGTATGCCTTAATTACAGAAATGCCCCTATTTGTGAAATTACAGTAATACCCCTACTGGAGTCTATGTAACATCACAGTTAGACCAATGACCATGTTTGCTTCAACGGCTATCGCTTTCAACGACATGATTTATTCGTTGGCATTTACGTCATGTTTATGATACCTTTGCGAAATGGTAGTCATATTAGGAATGTTGTCGATAGTTGCACTAGGTACACTCATCACTTTAACTTTATGCACCTCTCTTATACCTTGGTCCCCATTTGCAGGCGGCAATTACTTTCAAAGAGCTCAAACCTGAAGAGCGATGGCGACATTCCCTTCCATTAATCGAGAAAAGTGAGTCCTTCCCCTTTTACTTTCTACATTCTACTGCATACTCCGGATCTTTGTCTAATTTTCTTTGTCGTCGTTTCATCAGATGTCGAGATTCACAATTTTGGGGGCTAAACTTCACATTGCTTAGCTTAATAACCTATAACCACAAGACAGCTCCGTGTTCCCACTCAATGAGTTGTAATCCTCGTCGACCAGGTACCAAGATCATATCCCGCGTTTTTTTCTTGAACGATGGAGTTTGTTTGAGGAATAATGGTGAATTTTGGTCTAATTACAGCAACACCCCTTATGGTTTAGGTAATTGCAATAACACGTGATGTTGTTAGTTCAGTTGACGCAAATTTAGTGAAGCCTGCACAAAATTACAATTAAAACCCTTTAATCTAACGATGATCTAAAGACAGGAGATATTACTGTAATTTCCAAAACTGCAAGGGATAATTTTTGTAATTTGGCCAAACATAAGGGGGGTGTTGAGATAATTATCATTATTTTATAGTAATTTTACTTGACAAACAATCATTCTTTGACAGGATATAACTCAAAAACAATTGGAGATTAGATGCCAAGTGGGAACACAAGACTTGTTTTCACTTTTTGATTCTAAAGATTCTTTTATTTGTTAGGATAATAGATTCTTGTGAATGAGGAAAACTAGACATGGTCAAAATAATTAGTCCCATTTTTCACCTTTTTTTTTTTTTTCATTTTTGAATGTAAAAAAGAAGTGAGAATCTGATGTAACACTTATTGATAGGAAAAAAATATATTTTAAGTATTGTGCACCTTTGCTTGTTGTTGCCAATGATTTTACTGAAAAGTTGTTTTCTTGGTTGCCTCACATCTATTCTCTTTGTCTGCTTTTCTTTATTTTATGTGGGAAATAAAAGAAAAGGTCTCACAGCCCACAACAAAATACAAAAAGTAAAAGACAGGTTTGCAGATTTTGCAGTTGAATTGGTGGGGTGGGGAGGGGAAATTCTTGCATGGGATAAATAAAATATATGTTTGAAAACTAGTGTATAATGTAACTTTCATGTTCAATTAGTAATTTAGTATGTGACTCTTGGGTAGATTTCAGGCAAAATGTGAAATTAGAGGATTGGTATGTGGCTCTTATCAAAGGAAATTTCATCAATTTCCTTAGTTTTTGTTCAAAAAATTATCTTGAGAAATGAATGTTTTAGCAGGAAGAAAAAGAAAAAGAATCTCTTTTGGTAAGACACATAAAACTCATTTGTTAGTCCTATAGTTGTGTAACTGCATATTTCATCTGAAAAATTCACTGAAGTGGTAAAGTTTTCGATGATTCTAAGTTGAGGGAATGAAATGTTTTAAAGTAAAATAATGTAACAAAACGAATAAACTTAAATGGATATCTACAGTCTTTTTTTTTTTTTTAATGTGTAAGAGAGATGCCATTTATGTTAGTCTTTTATGTGCATAGTGGTTTATGAACTTTTTATGAATGCCAAAAGTTTGCAGTATGAGACATGGGCATGGAATAGAGTACCTGCACCACACTTGTAATAGTAATTATTGCAATTGAAGCATGCAATATGCTCTGTTCTTGATTCTTGCAATCAACTTTTAAGTTTGCTTCATCCAAAGTTGTTCAAGCTTGGGGTAAGGGCTTGTCCAATTATTTTTTATGCTCTTGAATTTGTACTTTGTTTTAGTTGAGCCTCATTTTATTATTATTATTATTATTTTTTTAAAAGACCTAGACCTATAGATAGTAATGTCGGTGTGACATGATTGAGGTATTGGGGATTGGTTTGGGTTTAATTGAATTGGAGAAAAAAAAAGGCTTGTTTTACTATGAATACGTGATTCAAGAAAGAAGAACGGGTATATAAGTGTTTGTAAGTGCCATCACGCAAATATGCAAATCTCAAAGTTTAGAGATTGTATTGAAGAGGTGTTGAGCTTTAATAATTTGTAAAGAATAGATGCGAATTTGCAATATATTGTTCATCATGAACTTTTTGTGATTTAGTAATTATTAGTATTTTATGATGATAAACTACACGCAAGCTTTATGTAGACAGTGAACTTCTAGATGCGGAGCAAGATCCAATATCCATATAACATCCAAGAATGTGTAACTTGTTAGAAAGTGGTTGTAATTAAGTTGAATTTAAATTTTATTGCATAAAAAAATGTCGTTGGGAAAAAAAAAAGAAGGCGTGAACGGCAGGATTCGAACCTGCGCGGGCAGAGCCCACATGATTTCTAGTC
>JACFYI010001436.1:850348-881214 GCA_014898755.1 Handroanthus guayacan | reverse complement strand
AGCCCTTTAATTAACAAAGTCCATTTGCTTGTCAATTGTTGATAGTCTTTCTTGTTGCTTTTCATAATGAAAATCCACTTTTTAATCGTCCTACTATAAATGTTACAAAAATATTAAGATTTCATAGTTCTTGTGCTAGCAAAATTAAGTTTTTGGTTCACATAATGATTAACTTTTTCCTTTTTTTTGGAGATTTAAATGTAAATATCCAACTCTTCGCTGTCTACTTTTGTATGACACTCAAAATCCCATAAAATTATGAACTTGATCAAATTGATTAATTTTTTAATCACTATGCAATCAATTCCCTTTACTATTAGTTTCCTTTCAATTATTAGTACGATTTCTTATTGTGCAAATCGGGACAAATATGTAGAAACATAAGTGACTATACAATATGTTGATTCATCCTACATTAAAAAAGTTCAGTTTTGAAACAATTAATAAATTACTTTACTTTCTCATCATTTGAAGCAGTTTGTATGTTGTTCACATTTCTTAACGACAAAATATCTCGAACTTTTGTGGGATAGTACTAATTGCGTTTTCTTTATGTGACGATGGATTTATACATTATCAATAAATATTTTGAAATAATTGAAGTTATTTGAGTTGTGAGAGCCAAGACTATGGAATGGTATGTCAAGTGTACAATTTGTTGTAAAATCCCATTAAATTTGTGCCCATTACTTTGTTAATTCTTTGAAGGTGACGTGGCCTAATTGTTTATAGGAAAGAGCTAACTTGGATATAAATTAAATTAAAGGAAAAGACAGATTACCATCCGAACTATTATCATTTTAAAATTTACTCATTGAACTTTTTCTATCAATTGAACCATACGAACTTTGTAAGAGTTCACACGTTGTCATTGACATTCACTTTTAGCGAGATTCTTAGGAATATTCCACTAAGATTCCATCGTCGATAACTTATGTTCATAATTAGGTAAAATTTGATCTAAGACATTATCTATCAATCAATTTTTTGTTTATGTGATATGATTATTCAATGATAATTGTTCCTCATGTTTAGTTTTTGGACAATTAACTCAATAAACCACTTCTATGATTCTTTTTCCTTTTTTTCTCATTGACAACATATGTAAAATTGTTATCGACAATTGAATCTCTGCAAAGCACTCCTTAAATTTCATCGGAAGTGAACATATATATTAATGTGTAAACTTTCTTAGAGTTGGCATAGTCGCGTGGGCTAAAAAGAAAATTAGTTAGCAAAATGTAAAAACGATTGTAGTTTGAATGACAATATGACATTTTTCCCCCTAGATTAAATTTAGAATTTTATCTCTTTTTGTAACTATAAATGATAGTACATTCTCATTATTTTTCCCCAACAAAAAGTATTACAAATACCAAAAAGTTATAATCATCATCCCTAACAAAATCCAATCACAAAATTATACAAACAATACCAAAGAATATTAATTTCATAAGTAATTATAACTTAAATTTTGCAGAATAAAACTAGTAATACTTCAAATTAGCAATAGCTTCGCAAACAGCTATAAGTAGTAGCATAAACGGGACGTTGCATGAAGAATAAGCTGCTGACGGCGTCGGACCTGCCCTGCTGCCCGTGTTGCCCGTGTTGCCAGTGTTGCCCGTTGGGGATCCATCGACCGTTGGATCAGTTTCTGGAGACGATGATGGTGATAGTGGCTTAGGAAGAACTGAGACAGCAAAATTTTACGACAATTAATTTTAGACTTTTTGGAAATGTTTCCGGGATAATTTACCTGAACACCCAGAAATTAGGTATAATTATCAAAATATCCCGTAAAATTTAGATAATTATTATTACACCCACTACCATTAGTTCAAATTAATGACACATAATTACTATTACACCCATTTATTTAGGAGATTTACTTGTAATGTTTCAGAATTTCAGAAGGTGTAATAGTAATTATCCGTCAGCTGAATTAGTAATAGGGAGTGTAAGGGAGTATTTTGATTATTATTGCAAACTTCTGGACATGTTGAGGTAATTATTCCAATGTTTTATATGTATGATCACAATTAACTGATGTTGTAATAAAAGAAGGGCTTCTTAATACCTTTAGCACTAGGAGAAGGAGCAGCAGCATTTGGTGACAGTCTTGGTCCATTTGCTATGGGGCCTGTGATGATTAGAGAGATCATAAGACGAATGAGTACTACTTAAAATACCCTTATTCTTAGTTTCTTTAATTTGTTACAACACAGACTAACAGGTAATTTAAAACACCACATCTTACAGATATATGATCTTGATTAAGTCATATTTATTACAACGTTTATCGTCAACTTAGTAATACATTTTCATCTGTATTTGATCTTTGGGCTATCTCAACGGAGGTTTTCACTGCATTCTTAACGACTCTAAATTATTTGTAATTTTGGCTTCAAGTTTGAGCACTCTGGTCAATACCCTAAGGTTATTCGTATCGTTATAAATTAAATGAAAATTTCGAGGGGAAAATGAGAGATATTTTGTTTCACCACAGAAAATTATTTGATTCTTTTCTTTCAAAGAATTTCCATGATAGACCAGAACAATCATTTATAGGATTTAGTGATTCCTAAAAACGGATTCATCTTTTTGACTATCTGTATTTGGTGCAGTCATTTGATTTGGTAATCAAAATAGTGAGCAATAGAAAAGACTAATGGTTCGTTTGTCTATCTACGGCCAATCTATAGTAGAAGAGAAGGTTTCGTAGGAACAATTATTTATTTCAGTTCAGGGTTCCTCGTCTCTTATATTTGAAGGCTTTTTATATCTTTAACTAGAAAAAATTCTGAGCTCAAATTAAAATGCATACAATATGAGAAACTTTATAAATTCATGTATAGCATACCTGGAGCTGGAACAGGAGCACCAGAGGCTGCAGTTAAAATATATCTCTCGTTAGCTCATGTAGAAATTTAGGCCAAAAAAACAAAAAAAAAAAAAAAAAAAAAAGGAGTGGGAAAGAGGATGCAATTTTTTTTGTAAGCCCATCAAACTTCAAGGGCATTTCAGTAATTGAATGAATTTTAAGACATCGCACATGTAGCAGTTCAAGTGTAATATTCGCCCACCTTTGCACTGAAGGGGCACCCCAGGCATATTGCAACGACGAGGAAGAGACATAGCAACCGTTCGATTAATCGGAACTTGGAACGGAACACCAGCGGTGGCGATGAGGCAGAGGCAATCCTTGCCGTTGATCATCAAAGACTTGAGTGAGTTGCAGCAATCAGCGGTGGGTGTTGTACTCCCGTTGACGGTGCTGTTCGTGATGAAATTCAGGCAAGGCGTGAACGTTGTGATCATTGAAGGTGTACATGGAGTTGTGACCTGTGCGGATGCAGGGGATAATAATAGTAGTAATGAAATTGAAATTGATAGAGATGAGATTAAGAAGTGGGAGGCCATGGGAATTAGAGTTTATGGTTTTACTATGTTTTTAATGTTGTAAGAATTTAAGAGTAAAAAAATGTCGTAAAATTTGTGGTCTTGAGGTTTTAGGAAGAGAATGTGATGAGTGGATTTTTATGGATGGAGAATATGATGGGAAGAAAAAGGAGGGAAGATAAATTAAGTGGGATTTGTGGATCAACTACTTTTAACTAACTTTTGGTTTTGGTGTTCATTTTCCCTTTTTTTTTTTTGTTCTATGTTTTTGTGTGAAAATATTATATTATAATTTAAAAAGTTTACTGGATCTGTGCATGATTGCTTGATTTAGGTATTTGTTGGAGTACGAGGTGAGATTAGTTAAGGTTACGTTAAACTTTAGTTACAAGAGATGAATAATAAATTAATTTAAGAAATAAATATCTTTACACTCCTGAGGTTTGGTATAATTATAAAAACAATCCCTACTGTTTAGATAATTACCTCTACATTCTCAATTATTAGTTCAATTAATGAATAATTATGATTATATCTATCGAAAATTTCGAAACATTACAAGTAAACCCCCTGGACTAGGGGATATAATTATAAAATGTAATACCTTAGGGAGTATAATTATAATTATTTAAACTTCAGATAATGCTTTGATAATTATGTCAAATCTCAATACACCTAATTATCATCATCATCATCATCCTTTAAATCATCATCATGTCAAACTATTGACTGTTGATATAATTTTGCCCAATATTTGACATTGAAATGGAGTTGCACGTAAAGATTTTTGTTAGAGAGAGAGAAAGAGAGAACTAAATGATCATGTGATGTGATCCTTTCTCCAATTTTGGGCTTCTTCATCTCGGCCCATAGCCCAGCTTCAATTTCTAAATCCATTGAATCTACACAACCAGGCCGCTCAAATGATTTTTCCTCAGCCCTTTAAAGCATTCTGCATAAGGACCAAAATGTCTTATTTTTCTATTTTATTATCATATAAATAATGTTAAATATATAAAATATTTTCTTAAACAAACACAACACAAGCATAAAATAAAATAAATAATATACCTAAAATGTATTTTGCAAAATATGAGGATTAGACTTCAAAATTCCCCATGTAAACATGGGTTTTGTTTGTGTGGGACAAAATTCATTTAATAAAATCCAAAATTTTCCAATATCTACACAAGAATGTGAAATGGAGAACTTATTATTTTTTTAAGATTTATTGATTTTTTCGTTAAATAATTAATAAATATCGATCATGGATGTGCGGACTTCCTATTCTTATTGGCATGTCTTGTAAGTATCACCCATAAGTTGGTCAACTAACAACTAACCTTTTCTATTTGCCTTAGGAGTCCCAAATTCCTTACTAAATCTACACCAAATGCCTCAAGAAAAACCCATTTCAAAATCTAGTCAAATAATCAAAGACTTTCTCATATAGTAGGGAAAAAGTTGGTACCCCAATCCTCCAACCATGACCACCCAATTAATACAAGTTTTCATTTGATTTCTCAACTTAAAATTCCTCATTATAAGCCCAAAAACACAGCCAAGGTCTTTATCAAACATCACACCTTCCCTCACTGCATTAGCTACTTCTTAGAGCCGAAGATACTTTTCTCCCTTTTAGGTCTCATTTTAATCTGAGTGTCAAAACAATTTCACCGGCCCCAACAATTCTAATCCGCATACTGCATACAGTTGATATTCAAAGACTATTTAAATTAGTGATTATAAAGAATTCTAACCCATATTTACTTTTAGGTTCGAATTCGAGCAGTTTAGATCAACATTTAAAAACCATTGAATCACTGACCAGAAAAAATCCCAACCATCAAAATGGCACGCCAGCAAGTTCCAATGACTTTGGCCATGATTCTAGCCACCATGCTATGGGCTAGAGCCATTGCTCAATCAAATGATTGCACCAATGTGCTTGTAAGCATGTCACCCTGTCTCAGCTACATCTCCGGCAACTCCTCCGCCCCATCCGCCGCTTGCTGCACCCAACTCGGCTCGGTGGTCCGATCCCAACCGCAGTGCTTGTGTCAAATGCTTAATGGTGGAGGCTCGAACGTGGGGCTCAACATTAACCAGACTCGGGCTGTAGCCCTGCCTCAGGCTTGTGATGTCCAAACCCTCCCTGTTATCCGGTGCAATGGTATGGAGTCCTAATCCTTCTACTTGATAAATCTACATGTTTATGTAAGTGATTTACTGAAGAAATCTAATTTTTGTTTTCCTTGAAATCTGCCGCTGCTTCTCCATCTGGCTCTCCTGGTTCAACACCAAATTCTCCCAACACAAATTCAGGTACCTCATTTTCTTCTTCCAAATGTTCATTGGAAGATTACAAATCTTTAGTTACTTATTCATTTGGGGTTAGATAATAGGTTGAATTTGAATGAATCTATTTTTATTGATGCCCACGTGCTTGAGTTTAAAGAAACTCGAGCGGCTTGATCAAAAGGCGTTAGGGGTCCCTTGGGTCTCACTAAAAACTTTTCAAAACGTGTAGGTCGAGTATACAATAACCCGAATGCAAACCAGTTGGTAGTGGATTAAAATAATCAATAGGTTGGGCACAATAAGTTGGCAAATGAATTTATAATAAAAAAAAAAAATGAATAATGCATCTAAAGTATTTTTAGGTTTCGATTCACATGGGATTGCCAATTCTAATGTGATGAAGTCACGTGTTTAGATCAATCACATATCATGCCATTTATAGATTTATTCGTGGGTAGGTTATGAAAAATACGTACGTTCTGAGTTTGGCATGACCGATGTAAGAAGCAAACGGGTCATGGAACACTTGGATATAAAATCTTAGTTGTGGGGGCAATTTGGTAATTTCACAAATAAAAATAGTATCATTTATACTATGTTTTCATTGTTTTGGATAAAGTTAATGATTCTTGGATTGGTTGTATGTGATGCAGGAAATGGGTCAAAAAATGTGCCATCATCTGGATATGGTTCCTTAGATGCAACTTCCACTTATAAATTGACTTTTTCTATGTTATTGTTTCTTGTTATCACATCATGCTATGCTTCAATTTTCAATATGGCTTGATTCTTCACTATGTAATCCAACATTTTCCTGTATGAGTTTTGTTGTTATTGTTGTTGTTGTTGTTTTCTTTTTTTTTTTTTTTTGATTTTGTACCATGGTTTTAAGAGATTGTAATGTTAGTGTTCTCTTTATATCATAATGAATATTATTTATATCTCTTTTGTTTCAAATTGCATTCAAAATGTGTGGTAGGGTGAGTACCCATAAAGCAAGTATGAAATTTAGATGATTTATATGATTTATAAGTGTTTGATTTCTTATTTCATAAAAATATGGATATATTTATAATCATTTGTTTCTATAGCTTATTATATTTGATATACCCAATCGTGAATAGGACCAAATTGGTTAAATCCTACATAAACATATTAGGCCCACTCTTTAATATTAAGCCCCAAGAAGCCCACTTGTGCCAAACCCAGCCAGGCCCGTTATAACTTCAGGCCCACATTTTTCTACAAAAACCCTAAAAATGAGATCACATTCTTGGATAAGTCTAAAAAGGAAAAACGGCCCAAACGTACTGAATAACGGGCCGGTTATGTGAATATTGGAATCATGGAATGATGGGTAGGTAGTCGAGAATAAAGTGGAAAGTAACCTCGAAAACTCCAATTTAAATATCAGGAAAAAAGAAGCAAAAAGGGACACAAGTAAAGTGGTACAAATAAATATTCGAGTGAAAACACAAGAGCCCATGAGGACAGGAATATTTTACATACATCAATAGTCATTAATACATATCTACTAATCTATCCTTAATCAGAAATTAAAACGTTGATTTTCTACCCATTGAAAAATTCTATCATCACTCAGAGCATCTCATATTAGTTGAAAATTTAGTAACGAACATTTATCATTTAAAATATAAAAGAATTATTAAATTAAATAAGAATTAGCACATAATACTAATTAATTCTTGGCAAACTAATAAAATGAAGAAAAAAATGAAAAAGAATTGAAAGAGACAATTCCTTTATTAATAGCCATATACTATTCTTTTCCTTTTGAAATTAGAGGAAAGTCCCCTGGTGGATATTTATCCAGCAAGACAGGGGCACTTTAGTCTTTTAATGAAACCCAACCACCAGCTTCAATTAAATAAACTTTTTTATTTTTCATAATAATTAAATAATACTAGTTTTCCAGTTTCCGCCATCCGAACTTAGACTCAGTAAAACGAACTTTCCATTAATGGCACCAAAGACGTTGAGTCCAACTTTATTCCCAGTCTTACCCTCCCAAAATCCTATTTTCTCCCTTCTCTCCCTCTGCCCTTACCTCCGCCGCTTTCGCCGGAAACCGCCGTCAGCTGCTTCGTCAATCAGCTGTAGACACCGACGCCAACCGCCGCCGGATCTTGATATGTCTAGCTCCGTCTCCACCTCATTCCGACGCGACTCCGACTCCGAACCCTTGTTAGATTCGAGATATCGTAAGTCATGTTTACGTGTATACATTGATCTTGTGGTAGATTTTATCTCTGAGCGAATTAAAGATTGAATTATGATGATAATGGAAGAATCAAATAAGATGTATATGTTTCCGAACTCGTTTTGGGTTTTCTTTAATATTTGGGATTTTTGAAGTGTGCGATAAATTGCGAATTTAGGATAGCTGATACCAGTGGCTGGACTTTGTTTAAAATAAAATATTGGAAAGAATCAATACATTAAATCTAGCAAAGTAAATTATAATAATTTCTTTGCCTAAACTTTCTGGGAGATGATAGCTTGGTACTGTTCGCTAATAGATGCAATAAAGATATAAAACGATTTTGAAATCAAATGCAATAGTTTGTTTGATTTTCTCTGTGTTTGCATTGCTTCTCCGTGTTGTTTGCCGTCATGGTGAAAAGATTCATTGTCAGCACTTATAAACTGGAAATATAAGAGCAAATTATTTAATCGTGATGAAGAAATTTTGTAACTTATTATGCTAAGTTCTAGCAATGAAAACTTGTATGCATAAGGTAACTGTTTATAAGAAATTGAAAATGCTTCTATTTCTGGTACACTTAACTGGAAAGATACTAGAGAAGCTTTATGAAAACCTGAAACTTCTAGATCGTCCCACTCTTGGAATCTCACTCTTGAGTTCCTCTTTTCATGTGTTGCTAATAAGTTAGAGAAGTTCGTAAAAACTACATAGTTGAAGCTTTTCCTTTTGGCCTGCATTGACTAGCAGTCGCATTATTGCTTGTATATGGTAGCTCTTTGCCTGATCCTGTCTCCTCACTCTCGCCCTCTCTAATTGATATTGTTCATCAAGCTGCAGGGAAAAGGGATGTCTTGACAACCACTGTAGATGAAGATGCCACCTCATCGAGTAAAACTTCCTTCGGCAAGAAAAGATATTTCACCAACTCCATCAGATTCTTTGGGGTTGACTTAACTGCAGATAACATTGCGGTTGCCATGGTGTATTTTGTTCAAGGTGTTTTGGGTCTCTCCAGGCTTGCAGTCAATTTCTACTTGAAAGATGACCTGCATTTAGACCCTGCAGAGGTATTCTTATACTGTTAATTAGTGGTCAGGGGAGATAAGTGGACAAGCTACCTATCTAAATTAAGGCATTCAGGTTTGGGAATCAATGAATTTGCCTGAAGTCTTGTCTGAATTCTTTCTTCATGTAAGAACCTAAATATTTGAAAAACATACTTTTGGATGCTGATTTTTCACTAAGCTCGTTGCTTGATCCTAATTGAACATTTTTAGTGCATTTGCATTTAGATGGAGCCTGTTTAATTACCTTGTGCTCAAATTGTTCGATATAGAACTAGAAGTGTTTCGTTGGCTCGTTGGAATAATTGTACAGTGTACACAAGAAATCACATATATGGTTATGAACCATATGATTTAGTTGGTTTTATTGTCAAATGTATATCAGAATCTAATGATGTGCTACTGGATACCATTTCATTCTCTAGCTGCTTCTTAATGATTCTGTTTTCCAGAAATTTATTTAACTTGAGTGAGATCATGGACTTACTTTGTACAAGATTCATTTACATGTTTCGCCTGAGAAATCTACCAAGGACTTACATTTGTATGTGGTTGACTAGACAGCAGTGATAGCCGGTGTCTCAGCATTACCTTGGCTTGTGAAGCCCCTGTATGGATTCATCAGGTGGGGGTCAATTCAGCCTAGTTATCTATCTTCCCTTAGCTTTTAGTTTAGAAATATTCTTGACCTAACTATAAATGCATGTGTTGTTACAGTGATTCCTTCCCGCTTTTTGGCTATCGAAGAAGGTCATATTTGGTTATTTCAGGACTTCTAGGAGCTCTCTCATGGAGTTTGATGGCTACCTTTGTTGATAGCAAATATGGTGTTGCATTTTGCATGCTACTCGGATCTCTTTCTGTGGCATTTTCAGATGTAGTAAGTCTTCGTAATTTTGACTTATGAAGGTGATTTATTGTGCTGTCTCCATGCTTTATGCTTTCTCTAATTCAAAGATGTTTATGACGATATCGATTCTTGGTATGTCAATTCTTGCTCTCTTTCTTAGATTCTGTAGGCACTAAAAAATGGATTGTCTTTATGCAAATATTAGTTTGACAGATTCGAAGTTTTGTGCTACATGGTGTAGTAGTTCTTTCCTTCACTTCATTTCTCCACCAGCTAACCTATAGATATTAAGCATGGTGCACGGTGCAGGTTGTCGACTCCATGGTTGTTGAGAGGGCTCGTGGTGAATCACAAAGCATGTCTGGATCTCTCCAGTCACTATGCTGGGGCTCGTCAGCTTTTGGAGGAGTCGTAAGTTCCTACTTCAGTGGCTCTTTAGTGAGTGCTTATGGTGTGAGGTATATGACCACAGTCTCCCTTTTCATTTTCCGTTTATGCTATTCTTAATTTTGAACTTTTCAAACGCTCGCAGGTTCGTCTTTGGATTAACAGCTTTGCTTCCATTGATAACATCTGCAGTTGCCATCCTTGTGAAAGAGCAGCCGGTTCTTGGCCGGACAACAGGAAAGAATTGTTATTTTGCCCCTTCTAGCTTCCTTGAAAGCTCGAAAAACAGCGTTATAGAATTGTGGGGTGCTGTCAAGCAACCCAATGTTTTTCTTCCAACCTTATTTGTTTTCCTCTGGCAAGCAACACCACAGTCCGATTCTGCCATGTTTTATTTCACGTATGTAGGTTGTCTGAGTTCTTGACGGTTATTACAAAATCCTCATATGTCATCCTACTGATGAATTATAAACTTTTTGTTTCCAGTACAAATAGACTTGGCTTTACTCCAGAGTTTCTGGGACGTGTGAAACTCGTCACTTCCGTTGCATCATTAGTTGGTGTTGGACTTTATAATGGTTTCTTAAAAAGTGTCCCTTTGCGGAAGATATTTCTCATGACTACTGTTATTGGTTCAGCCCTTGGAATGACTCAAGTATGGTTCCATACCCGTTCAAAACAACATCAATTGCATTATTTGCTCATTCCAAAATATATTATGCATTTGAACTGGACCAATCTTTCAGGTTTTGCTTGTCACTGGATTGAACCGGCAGTTTGGTATAAGTGACGAGTGGTTCGCCATTGGCGACTCGCTGGTAATAACAGTTCTCAGCCAGGTATTCCTCTGTCTTCTATGGTATGATGTTGTGGTGTATAGCTCATGTAGAGGGTATTCACAACAATTTTGCTTTTGAAAAAGTGATTAAGTTTCGCTATTGTCAAGGCAGGGGCTAGTAGTAAATGTGAGAAATGTTTGAAAATTGATTAAAAAAAAACAGGTAGCAAAATAGGTAGAATAAGCATATTTTGTAAAAAAATTAACTCCTATTTGAGCTTGTGTAACAAAATACTAAAATTTATGTGTCGTAGGTTTTAAAAAATTAATACGCACAAAATCGTTATATATAAATTTATTAAAAAATGAAAAGCTGAAAAAAGCACCATTAGGCTGCTTTCAGCTTCTACCATATTCTAGCCTTATGAAGCAGCAGTCGAACCATAAGCAGAAGCACATGATTTTTTAAACCGTTTCTGCTTTTTTCAACTAAAATTATATATGTTGGAAGCAGTCGAACCGTTTCTGATTTTTTAAACCGTTTCTGCTCTTACAAACTTCCTCATATTACTTTTCTACAACGTCTAACAACAAGTTCCATTCTCAGGTATCGTTCATGCCCGTTCTTGTATTAGCAGCAAAAATATGCCCGGAGGGCATGGAAGCTACTCTTTTTGCAACGCTCATGTCCATATCAAACGGTGGTGGCGTTCTTGGGGGTTTGATCGGAGCTGAACTAACTCAGCTCTTTGGTGTCACGAAAGACGAATTTAACAATTTGACTTCTCTGATTATTCTTTGCAATCTCAGTTCATTGTTACCTTTGCCTCTACTGAACCTCATTCCTCAAGATATATCAGACATTGATTCTAAAGAGAAAGGCGACGTTGAAATGAAATCGGACTGAGTTTGTAACCTCTGGATACTTAGATTTTTGATAATGTGTGTAGTTTAGTGTTTAGATATGGTAACAGGTGGATAAAATTGTTATAGATAACCAAATGCTAGTTCAGATTTTTACAAAGTTTTATGATATTGGCAGTTCAAGTTTGTAGGGTGATTTCTTGGTTGTATTCAGGAGTTAACAGTATTTGTTGGTTGGCATCTGGTTTGATCATATATGAAAATGTATCCTGTGAGGTTTTCTGAAAAATTAGTTTACGTGCTATTT
This sequence comes from Handroanthus guayacan, assembly GCA_014898755.1. Classification (NCBI taxonomy): domain Eukaryota; kingdom Viridiplantae; phylum Streptophyta; class Magnoliopsida; order Lamiales; family Bignoniaceae; genus Handroanthus; species Handroanthus guayacan. Next base: position 869,034 of record JACFYI010001436.1, on the reverse strand, counting down.
TTTCTACAACTAATATTCCTTTTCTTGGATATATGAACATGAGATGATGAAATTTGTAAAATATCTCTAAAATTTCAATTCCTCAGAGGAATAGCACTTTAAGAATGGCATCTATATACTTAATTTAGGAGTTACAAATGAGTAAAAACTATCAAATATTTGATTAAATATATAAATATACTATTTGAATATTATCCAAATTCTATATTATATTTAATGTATATTTTCCTTAAGTTAATGGGGGCACTAATTAACTTTAACAATTCAATATGATGTAAGAAAAAGCACCTACGAATATAATAAATGGGTTCAACATGCATTCGGCCTGCCAACAAAATTAATAAATTAACTCAATTAAGGCTCGACTCGAGTTAAATTCAAGCTGAATAAGATCTGAAAATTGAACCCTACCTTACCATTTTTGAAAACAAGAAACCTATATTATCAAAATTAAAATGGAAAGAAATTGAAGCAATCACATAGGGACATTCCTTGTAAGGGAACCTCTCACGTGGCAAACTGATTGGCATTCACATGGGGAATGGGCCATTAAAATTCCTACATTAGTGTAGTCACATCTAAACAGCCAAACTTGAACTCGTTTTCTTGCATTTCATTTAGGACACTGACAACCAAGCCAATTTTCTCACTTTGGCACTTTATTACCATTAATGAAAAGAGTAATTAAGGAGATTAAGAGTTTGTTAATTAATGTAACAAGTTGGTGCCCAGCATAGCTATCTTCCAAAGTACCCCTTGAGACCAAAATTCCGCCATCTTTTGATTGATGGCTTAATCACAAGCATGAACATGATGTGTTGTGTACAAGTTATGATATGGTTATTTCTTATGGAGCATAACTTGAAAGAATAGAGGTTTCCTTTTTTATTTAATAATGATTTCTTTTTGAAGCACTATACTTTGATAAGATATCGAAAATTGTAAGTCGTTGATAACATGATTGACTTGAAAAATGAAAAGTTTACGTGTATTAGACGTTATGAAATTTAGACACTTATATTGAAAAAAAAAAGAAAATATTTTTGCCTCCACATAGTATTTTTCTCGCTTAAACTTGAATATAGCTTATTATTTGATGATTCTTAGTATTATTCCTTGTAAGGGAATTCGAGATAGTTGTTACACTATGGTCACTTCTTTCACCCCCTCAATAAGCCATTTTAGAATATAACTCTCCATCAGATGCGTCTGATCAGTAACACCTCAATGTGATTGGGCATATATGTGTGACAACATATTAGTTAGATTCTCATCATTGACGTTGTCTTTGGAGTGATGATCACAAATTCTCTTCTCAAAATGCTTGATCCAAGAGGCTATGATAATTGTTCGTATTTTCTCACATTGAAGCAACCACCACATTGAAGATCTCCTCTCTCACCTTCATGTCTCTTTTTGGACCATATAGTTTGGGATCTTCTCTCATTATTCGAGATGCTTTTGAGGATGAAGCTGTCATTTTCAATACATGTTAAATAAATAATAGCTAAACATGATTGAACCTTTATGCACGGCAATGAATCTAAATCTTTTATCACTAGCAATTATAAATAAATTATAAAAAAAAGAAAAAGAAAAAGAAAAAAACATTAATTTTGTCTCATCATTCAAAATATTCTCCAATTTTAGGAACTCTACTCCATCATTCTCCCATTTCTTTTTCTTCCCACACCAGCAACTTATAATCAACTAACGTTGTTTTCTTTCACACTAATGCATAGAATCAGCCTACTAATCCATAGCTGTACACATGCTCATAAAATTATTACATAAACCTCAATTTTTTTGTCATACTCATTGTCCTATTCTTTGACATTGATAGTGAAATTAAAGAATCCCATCATTTTACAATTTAAAATAATCATAATGTTTTTTTTTTCATTTTTTCTTTTTTTAGCTGCCTATTGTCCAATGAGTGATTGCTGCATGCACCAATTTTTCTAAGTAGAAATGATTGCTTCAATCTTATTCCATTCATCTCTTATCCATACTTGCAAGGAAATTAGAAGTAGCTTGTCTTGTTCATAGCTTTTGGATAAGATATTACAAATTTATTAATTATATACACGGCAAAAAACTTTCCTTTATTAATGAAAAATTTATAGATGGGGTTCCATCATATATGTGTGGAAAATATCTATAATGATCTAATGATGAAATATGTCAAATTTAAAAAATATAATATATATATATATATATATGAATCACACGACTTGTGATGAATTCGTGATAAATTTTTTATAACAATATTTTTTACTTGAGATGGGAGTTTCATCAGAAAAGTTACTCTGACGACTTCAATTTGTCATAAAATATTCAATAACAAAGCAGTTGTGATGTAACACAATACATCATAGAATTATATTAGTGACAAATTTTATTAAATTTGTGGTTAATTTTTCTGCTAGTTAATAGGGCGTTCTTTTGTCTTGTATGTGTGTGTGTTGTGACGTTTTAGCATCAAATATTATCCTTTAAAAAAATAAACACTACTAGGACCATAAAATACAATGAAAAGAATATCAAGAACATCCCAAATAATATTGTATTATTAGGATATTTTCAATTAAAAAATAAGTTAACCCTAATAATTGAAGCCAATGTTTCATGCATGAACATTAATCTATCCAATATTGTTCTTATGATAATCCCATTAGCCCTTCCAAGAGCAATGATTGTGATTATAATAAGTTAACTGCCCCGCAGATTTCAATAATGGCAGTGAATTATGACTAATTAATTAACAAAAACTCATAATCATGCACAATATAAATATAATATACATAACAAGACAAACCAAATCTAGCAACTAGCAAGAACAAATTTAAAATGCTTTCTTTTTCATATGATATATACCAATTATATAATATCTACATACTATACAAGAAGAATTAAAGCTTAATTAAGATTTTTTTTTTTTTAAAAAAAAAAGAGGTTCGGATTATTGTAGTGGGAAAGAATATAGAAGAATTGGTTGAGATGAAGGAATAAGTGGTTAGGCATATGTAGCATGTGGGAAGCCATGTGAAGGGCATTGAATAGATACAAAAATTCCATGCATAGCTCCATATGATGATGATGATATGGAAATTGGAAGAAGAAAACAAGAACCCATGTGGGAAATCATTGGGACTTTCTTGCAACAATGCATCTAGAGCTAAATAGCATGAAACAATGAATTTAGAAAGAAGATTTTTGAGTTAAAAAATAAGGAAAATTGTGAATGTTTTATCTAGAGCTAAAGTGCTAAGAGCTATGATGCACGGATACTTCTAAAAATTATAAAATACAATATTCGACACTTGTAGGATACCGATACTACTCAGATACTTGTGCGATACATGTTTGATATGTCATGTAGTGTGTCCTAGAATAAAAAATAAAAAGAAAACAAGGGCACCATGTCGAATACGGATAAGAAGGTGTCCAACATGATTTCAGATACAAATAAGAATGTGTCCGACGTGGTTTTAGACATGTCAAGTGAAAAAATGATTAAACATACATTAAGAAAGACGAGTAGTTCTTGATTTGTCGGACTGTTAATTTGTTATTTAATTCTTGTTTTTGTATTGAAACTATGATTCAAAAAATTACGGACTTAGTAAATATAACGCATTTATTATAATCTATTTTTCTTATTGATATTGATATTGTCAATTGTTCATATTCATTATTTATCATACATGTGGGTATATACATATAATATACATGCATATATTTATATACAGAGTCGTATTTCAAACATGTCGTGTCCTAAAATTTTTGAAAAATTTGTATCGCTATGTACTTTTCGTATCGTATTCGTGTCTTTGTATCCATATCCGCGCATCATAGGCTAAGAGCAACATTACACAAGCTTTACCTTTATTTTTTATACTAGTAATTGTCGTTGTGAAGAGTAAAGTTGGAAAATCAAATTTTGATATTCAACTTGTTGTATCACAAAATAATGTTTTTTTTTTTTTTTTTTTATAGTAATATAGATAAAATCACACGAAATTTTCAATATATTTGTGCGAAGCTCTCTTTGAGGCATAGATGATAAACTTTTTATATCAGATAACATGAAATATGTGTGAAATATTCCTCATATTTTCAATTTGTTGGGCAAAAAATTGGAGGGTTCAAATTAATTCCAAGTTGGCACCCAATAAAAATGATACAGCCAATTTTTGGTATAGTTTGGATATATAGTCACGACAACTCCATATCCATATTGGTATGAACCAAGCCCTGTAACTGGTTTAAAGATTAAACTCAATATTGAATTTTGGCCCCAAACCTTTGTCATTATTCTCCAAATACATCAATTTAGCCCTCTTGCTTGGGCAATTTCTAGGCTGCAACACGATTTCAACCTTAACTCATCTTATACGTGCTCAAAAATTAGATGCTACTTGTGCATCCTAGAGATTAGAGTCGGCATCTTTTGTATCTAGGTTGATTTGACCTAACTTGATCCATCGATGATTTTACGACCTGAGTGATATTCCCTTTTGAGCTCGATGTATTCCAACAATTCAAATTGGCCAACATCCAATGCATTCAATTGGCCAAGTAAATATTTTTGAATCTATATAATATTGCAATGAACAGTTCAGATTAGCCAACATAAAATGCGTTCAATTGAATTCAACAAATTGTAGTGAATTTCTGTAGGCAAATTTCAACGATCTTAAACCTCTTTGTGATTTCACGACATAGTTGTGTTGACATAGACACGAGAGGTCATCGGACACAATCCTTTGACAAGGGGAATATGTTTGAACCTATCTAAATGAAGTTTTGCAATAATAGTTTAGGACGCTATTCCAGGAAATATAATAACATTAATTAGTCTTTTTTCGGATGAAATAAAGCCTAGGTTGGGAGAACCTGATGTGACTATCCCAACTAAGGAAACTCAACTGCTACGAAATGTTCCTTTCGCCAAAGCTCGCTGGGACAATGCCCAACTTGGTCACCGCAACCCCACCAACACATTAGTGAATAAAGCCTCACTTCTCATCGGACCAGTATTACAGGTCAGCCACCGCCAGTCCATAATATACTTACAATATGTGACGAGCTCTACTTCTTCAGTAAGGTTCGAACTCAGGTATTCAAGACGAAAGTAATGATACTTCACCACTAGACCACCATGTTGGGTGATTAATAACATTAATTAGTCATTTTCTATTGTAAAAAACTTCTGTTTTGTGTCTAAGATAAAAGTTATAGTATCATATTTTGTTCTTATTCTTATACTTTTACATAACAAATGCACTTCTCATGCATAATAAGCAGACACCCTTCGCTACCTTTCTCGTTCATTGTCTTTCCTCTCACACAATTTTGCACTAAAATTGATAGATTTTTATTTCAACTTTTCTTATTTTGAAATCAAGAAAAGAAAATACGTTCAAATAATATTTTATGTGCGCATAAACTAGTAATATATACACTATAAAAAAATATAACATGAGTGACAAAAAATTGAGTAACAATATAAAAACTATCACTAATTTTATAGAAAAAGTGGCAAAGAATTATGTTTTGCTATAAAAAATGATTTTAACAAACTAAATAGTGACAATAATGTGTTTATATTGTCACTATTGACAATTAGTGACACATGTATAGTGACTACCTAGTTACAATGAAAATTTTGTCACCAAATTACAGTGAAAATTTTTATCGTTACTAGATTGTTACTATAAATGTATCACTAATTGTCTACAATGACAATTTACAATATTACTTTTGTCACTAATGAACTGTACAGTGACAACTATTGTCATATAAAGCATATAATTAGTGACAAGATGAAAGTTATTGTTACTTAATACATATTATTAGTGACAATATTTATATTATCATACAATTTTTTGTCAGTCTTGTTCTATTTTTTTGTAGTGACATATATATATATATTTATATTTATATTTATATATAAACAAGGATTATATTGTAGCTAGGTTTCTTTAAATTGACTCCAATAATTAAGAGAGATATATTTAAAAATCCACTAGATTAATTAATTAATTAATTAAAGAAGATATAATGATGGATTATCAACGTTACGTCTGTTCACAGCATCATCTTTTTGACTCAAAGATTGTATTAATTATACTAATTGTCACTTTATAATCTCAATCCATGTGGGAAATCATATCTCAACTGTTGGATAATGTGAAACTTAATTAATGCATCAACAAATCCCTTTTTAAATATATATATATATATGTCTATATATTAAAAAAATCCCTTCTTAAATATGTTTGAGTACTGGTGAGCAACAGAGCATATTGTAAGCCAAAATCTTTGCAATTTGCCTTTTGAAGATGGAAACTTATTGGAAGATAGATTGCCACCACACTCATCTATTATATTTGAGTGACATGCTTCCTTCTAAGGTACAAACTTTGGAAAATTATTTTTTGCCTTGACTTTTTATGATATTCACTATTTTAGTTAAATAGTTCTTGAATATATATTGACATAAAAGATGTTATGTAAGGATATGTATGATGGGTCGAGTTAGTCCGTGAACTTATATGGAGGTCTATTGGAGTAAGGTACGACTGGCTCGTTTGAGTTTATCGACTCAAGTTTGAGCTTAAATATAATATAGGTCAAAAAGCGAGCTGTTTGCGAGTTTTTGTCTTTCTATTTTTGTAATTAATTTTAAAGTTAATATTATTATTTGTATTAATAATAAAGTGAGATTAATTTTTAATTTATAGATAATTATATTACAAATATTAATTAAAAAATGCATATTAAAGTAACATTATTTTCCTTTGATTTTTTATGTTAAAGCATAACTTAAAATTATGTGTTAATTAATTGTTAAATAATTGTGAAAGAATATTTAAAAATAATAATAGTATTAATATAATTTTAAAAAAAATCCAAATAACTTTTTGGTAAATACAGTAGTATTTCTAGCCAAAGTTCGAACTCAAGCTTAATTTTAACTAGAGCTAGCTTCGACAAAAATATTTTAAAATTTAGCTTGAAATCAACTTGTTTGAAATGCAAAGTTACAAGCTCAATCTTTATGCAATTATTTTTTCATACGATGTACATCTATTGACCATTGAATTCACGAGATTAAAGAGGTTGTTTTTGAGTTTGGATTGAGTTGGCCCCATTTTATATTTTTTCCCTTTACTATTTTGCATGAATTTCTCGTATATTAGTTCTTTTTTTTTTTTTTAATTTCATATAAATTTCAACCTATAAATTAAATTTTCAAAGCGCTCTTAACCAATTTATTGGACCACTTAATGAAAAAATGGCACATGCCAAACCAAGTCAACTATAATAAAAGAGGACTACAAGTGAAAGCAACCTTGTATTATTGGAAAAGGAAGCCCTAAACCAACCACTAAATATTTAAAATGTGGAAAATCTAAGAGTATCATGCTTTAATTATTGAATGTGTCATTTTTTATAATGATGATATGATGTTATCAACATTACGTGAGGGAAAAGTAATTATTAATAAGGTATTGAAAATTGTTTAAATTGGGATTATTATGCTAAATGTTAATTATATTTTTTTCTTTAATTACATGGTGCACCTTCCATATAATCAATCAAGTTGTAGCCATTAAAAAGGGTTAGCTCTTTATCATTATAGAGTATGATATATAGTCTATTTTATGAAGACCCTCTCTTGCGCACTTATATATGAGGTTGATTTTTCTGAAAAACCGATTAATTACATCATTAATCACATATCATGTTCATATTAATTAATATATATAATCAAATTTGTTAATTAAATTGAATAATATATTACAAGGTCAGATTACTATGGAGTAAAAATACATTTGCATATGTTCAACACCTTTTGAATAAAGGGTCTTGAGGCTCAATTATGCCACCTTAGCATGACATCATTGGCAAGAAGAAGATCCTATGCTATATTTGAAGAGATATATTATGTTATGACCATATTTCAAATATTTTGCCATGTGGATTCTGACTTTTGTTTAGTGGATGATCATTAGACATATTACATCAATACATCAAAACATTATATGTCGTGTTAATTTTTGTGTCTATGCATCATAAATAATTAAATAAATAAATAAACACACACACACACTATAAGGGAGTTCCTATCAAAATAGGTAAATATTACAAACAAATAGGATTTAAGCCGAACACCTTATAAATATAGAGTCTTTAAATTGAGTACAAAACTTTATCGACACAATAATAATAATAATAATAATAATAATAATTTCTCCCTACGTTTGATGATACATATTTTGATTAGCATTCACATGTTTTATAGCAAGAATTCCAATTTTATAGACTTTGTTAGTACCATCAACGTATATAAATGTTACTAATAGAAACAACACTCAGCCATTTTTCAATTAGGAACAATAGGATGCAAATGTATCCCAAAAATGATCATAAGTCTTTTTTTTTTTTTTTGATAGGAAATTAATTGCGTTACATCAGTTATATTATTTATTGCATTCGCATGTGTGATGAAATTGTGGTAAGAAACTATAGCGACGACCCAATCTTCTATTCTCCAAAAACATCTCATAACATGTACCAGCTCATAGGATACCTTTTTGTATAAGTTAGCAAAATTAAGACCCCTCTAAAAAGTGGTCAACAAATGCATGCACATGATCCAGGTGGCAAGACAATGTAAGATGAGGAAAAATGAATTATATTAATATATGCTAATATTATATTACAGTCTTTATGGTTTTACTGAACTCACATGGTGCCTTCAAAACTGTGTCAACCGAAAGTTAACTGCCAATCAGCCATTAGAAAATTTCTACCTAGAAAGAAACACCTATAAATACGCTGGAGAACAAGACAAAAAGCAAGTAGATCATTAGCCCTCTTCTCAATATTTTATATTTTTTTGGAATAATTACCAAAAATCCCTTCAGATTTGGTCATTTTCTTTTCTTTTTTTTTTAAAAAAAAAAAAGAAAAAAGAAAAAAAAAAAAACCCCTCTGTCTTTCAGAATTACTTATATACCATCACGATTAGAAAAAGGTATGTTAAATTTCACTACATAAAAATTTTGACTAGCTATCATAATTGAAATTAGCTAATATTAATAAAAAATAGTAATAGTGAAAAGCCATCGGTTATGTCTTCATCACGGCAATGATGTTAGTTTTAGTGGAGGGTTACAGAGAATTTACCATGGCATATAGCACATTAATTTTGGGTCACTGACTACTGTTTCTACCATAATTATTAAATTTGGGTTGTTAATTACTACTTTAACTACGACTGTTAATATTTTGATTGTAAAAGTTCAATTATTTTGTAATGTTTCCATAGTATTGGTGAACACTATACAAAGCACTTCATTTGATCACTAATGGAAAGGTCTATGAGATATATAATGGAATTTGTTATTAATATGATTCTTTGATAGAATTGGTTCCATCACAAATTAAAATTGCTCACTAATTAATTAGTTTTATAATAAAATTGAAGTCTATTACAGAACTAACTATTGTGATGGTATTTTTCATCACAAACTGAAAAATTGTGATAAAAATTTATTACAAACTTAAAACCTGCAAGTATCATCATTCACATATATATTTGATTTTGATTTAAATTCATTAGCATTCCGTTACAAACCCATATATCATGGCTTCAGAAAATTTCTCTAGTGTAAAGGATGTTTTTTCAGTAAAAATTTATAAGACGGAAGCAAAGAACATATTTTTGTATATAATTTGAAAAAAAAAAAAAAAAACCGAAGGAATTCTTTTCTAGATAGTCCAAATCTTATATTTTTAGAAATTAACCCAATTTTTGAATTCTAAAAGAGGGGCCACATTGTCTCATATTCCACTGCCTTATGTCCCTTAGAACATGGAGAAATTTGTGGCAGATTTCCCTACTATAAGTTCTCCCCTTCTCTCTTCTTCCTCTACTCCACTCTTCCTCATATTTTCCTAAACCAAAAAAAAAAATCCCATGAACATAATACTCCAAACCTTAATTTAGACACCAAAAAAAAAAAAAAAAAATAGTGAAGAAAAATATGGACATTGAAATGGTAAGATGCGAGTGTTGTGGCTTGAAAGAAGATTGCACACAAGATTACATTAGTGAAGTCAAGTCAAATTTTGATGGAAAATGGCTTTGTGGATTATGTTCAGAAGCTGTTAGAGATGAAGTAAACCGAGGAAATAAGCTGTTTGCCATTGAAGAAGCTGTAAAAGCTCATATGTCATTTTGTCGTAAATATAAGTCGAATCCGGCGGTTCGTGTTGCTGATGGTATGAAGCAGATGTTGAGAAGAAGATCAGGTGACTTATCTTCATCACAATCTAACTCAAAGAAGTATTCAAGATCAGGAAGTACATCACAAGTTGGAGATGATTCTAAATTATCAAATTATTAGTTAGATGAGCTCACAAGGTATAGTTTATTAATGGATAAGTCTGATATTTTTCTTCGTTTTGTTAATCTAATGTATTGGGATCATTTTCCTCTTTGGAAGAAAGAGATAGATCAAGTTTTGGGGGATAAGTGATTTTTAGCTTCTTGACAAGAAGTGATATTATTTTGCAGACGAAACATTCTTTTCTTATGTGGATCATACAGCAATCCCAAAACTTGATATCTATTTAATTTTTTATTTTGGAAAAGTAAAAGGTTTTGATGAAAACTGAGAGTGGTAAACTGGTGTTTGCAATTACTTTAAGAAAGTGTTTTTCAGTTTTTAGTTTAATTTCTGAATTGAGCCGTTTGGAGTGCTTGGAAGTACTGATTTTATTTCTAATTCTCTAAAATTAAGTCAAGAAAAGCTAAAAGTTAAATACAGCTCTTCCTAGCTTTTACATTTTTGGTACTTCTAACTTTTATCTCGAATATTAACTTTCTCTATAACTTTTTACTTTTTCAAAAAGCAAAAGCTTATAAGTAAAAATGCTCTATAAAGTCTAAGTACAAAAAGTTGCAATAGTTAGATGAGAGCTGTTTTAACTTTAGAGAATTAAAAGCAGAAGCATTATTTCTCAGCACTTCAAAACAACTGAATTTCAGTTACAAGTCGAAAAATACTTTTTTGAAATTGTTGCAAACACTCTCAAGGATCAAGTCACTTGAAGATAACAAATGCATATTCATGCATAAACCAAGGTGAAGGTGGAGTAACAATGGAGTATTTTCTTTCTTTTCTTTATCAACAAAATGATCCTCCAGATCTCTTTGATTAGAAAAGAAAAAGAAAAGGGAAGAGAAAAGTCTCTAATGCATGCATTAAATTATTATAATATAAAAGGGTCAACTTCCCACTTAAACCATAAAGAAGTCCATAAGAATGATGCTATATGCTTAATTACTTAATTTAATAATGCTTAATATTCTACCTAATTTGTAAAATCAATTAGAGTAAGCTTCTTTAATATTTGATTGAATTATAAGCCATCAGATTAAGGATAAATAAGCTGTTCCACTTGTAAAATATCCACCCCACAAAATGAGTTATCATTAAGTTGTCTTAAGTGATTAGTTTAACAACCTGGTCAAGAGGGCATTATTAAATGTGTCAACAAACTCAACTAATTCACAACCTAAATTAATAACTTAAAGATACTAAAAATCAGGCATATACTTGTTTGGTTCATAAAGAGACACATATTTGTACTTATAAGGGGTGGTTGGATATGTTTATGAACTCTTCGAATTATAAGAATGTTGGTGAGTTTATAAGATATAGGGTGAAAAATTTTTCAAAGTTATAAAATTTCGGATAAGAGTATAGGATCTTTTGAACTCTTTTTGAAAAGTAGAGTTTCTAACTTATTTGTAATATATATGTTAGCATGCACCAGTATTTTTGACCATATCAGTTGCAAAATCATCGTTGCTAACATTTTATAAGCTTCTGTGTATCTATTTCATTTAGTCACTTTAAAAATAAAAATGTCATATCTTATGCTTAAAAAACATTTTATACAATGTAATAGCTTATGAGATGTTTTAAATGAGTTGAGCCAAATACCCTCTAATTGCAACTCCATGCATATCAAAATGCACAGAAACCCCCATATGAAAACATGACAGGCACCGTTCTGACATGTGGAATTTGCATTAACTCTCTTCATGGGGAGGCAGTGAGCTTTATTTTCAAAAATACAAACATGCTTGATGCTTATTGTTTTCTTATAGGGGATTTTTCGCTTATTTCATTCTTCACAGTGGGTAAAATGCAATTTAGCCATCAGACATATGATATACAAGAGTTGATTAATTTGCATTAACTCTCTTCATGGGAAGGCAGTGAGCTTTATTTTCAAAAATACAAACATGCTTGATGCTTATTGTTTTCTCATAGGGGATTTTTTGCCTATTTCATTCTTCACAGTGGGTAAAATGCAATTTAGCCATCAGACATATGATATACAAGAGTTGATTGTATGACCCATAATATATTTTGCCAAGACAAATTCTGGATTAATAAATATTGTCCTAAGATCCTATTCTAAGAATAAGCCGAAAACAATGAGTTTATCACCTTGAAAAGGCCAAAATCTTTAGGGGAATAAGCTAAGTGCTGAGATTAAGACTTGTAAGAGTAAGTCATCACCAAACAAACAGGACAGTAACATCGTTCTAGGTCAGAAAAAGATACTATATACTTACATATCAACACAATGAATAAGTTCCCTTTTCTTGAACTATTTTTGGACCGCTTTTTTTTTACCTTAATAACCACTCCTTTTTCTATGATTAGAAAACTTTGACACTGTTTATATGTTGGGATATGATGCTTTTCTTGCTTTTAATCTTTTGTTGATTCCCTTTTAGAAAGGGCAATTATTCTTCCTATGCTACTCTTCAATTCTATTTGGGTCACTTCTTCAAGAAACAAATGCATTGTTAGTTTCTTTTAGGTTAGATTTCATAACTTGTAGACAAAAATATAGCCTAAATTATTGAAATCAGGATATATTTGGTAGTAGATTGCGAAGTTTTGGTGATATTCTTTATCTAAGTAATGGGAATTTTGCTTGAAAATCTGGTGTAAATCGTGTGTGTCGCACCTACCCCAAAGTATATGCTTTAACAAGAATCACAAAATGGATGGACTAAAAACATAAAATAGATGAGTTTCAGATAGCGGATATAGTACATTACACAATTCACAGATTGAAGACTTATTCATTCGGTGGTTTTGACATTTGAAAATTCCCAAAATGGGGTACTAAGGCGTTAGGTCAATTTAATAATAGACTGTCTTTAGCTATTTCACTTATATCAAATAAAGTACATTACATTAATTTATCGAAAAAAAAAAAAAGATAAAGTACATTACATAGTTTATGGATTGACGATGTGCTCATTCAATTACTTTGACGGTTAACGTTTCAAAACATGTCGAATCAATCAATTCAGTAATAAATATATGTTGGCATTTCACTATTCCCAAAAGAGAATCCAATACTTTTTGGTCATGATTATCTAAATGTAACAATTCTTTTTGGAAGAGATGTACTCATTCAATGACTTTGACGGTCAACGTTTCAAAACATGTTGAATCATTCAATTCAGTAACAAATATATGTTGGCATTTCATTATTCTCGAAAGAGAATCCAGTACTTCGTGGTCATGATTATCTAAATGTAACAATTCTTCTTTGAAGAGTCAATTCTTTCATGCACAGTATTTTGATCTAAAACTTTGATTCATTCATAGCGTGAAATAAAAAAATAAACATCCAGCATAATTGAGGACTCGAAATTGCTCCTACGCTCAACCCCTCGTTGATTTCAAAGCAACCATAACTTGAGAGAGAAAAGGAAAAAACAGAAAATGAAAGTTAAAATGACAACATTGTCCTGAGGAAAAAAAAAAAAGAAAGAGGAGGAAACAACGCGTAGGCGAATAAATCAAAAGGTTAGGAGGACATAACAGTCATTTAATGACGTTCACGGTCAATTAAAAGTTGAAACCGCTCGGTCCTCCTCACTCGACCGTTGCATTCAAATTTCAAAAACCCTTCTCAAATTTCTTGTTTTCCAGTATACTGTCCCGAGAAACCTAAAGCAAAAAATCCCAAGAACCTCAAAACCCAGAAAAATATTTCCTAGAAAATCCAAAATTCACAAAAAACCATGAAAGCAGTGATCCAAACTCCAAATTCCTCTGTAAAATCCGCCATTACAATCGACAGCAACCCATCAGAAACACGAGACAGTTTTTACTTTCCGGGATGCAGAAAAGACGCTAATTGCAATTGCGAAATCTGCATTGCAAGCATAAACGCGACTCTTGATTTGATGCCAAAGAGTATCCATGGAAGTTCAGTCACAAAATTCTCTTCTTCGAGGCCTGTAATTTCAAGAAGCCCTGTTTCTTTCAACCCTTCATTAGCTGATCTTTCCCCAAAATCAAGCGCTCGGATGAGGACTGTCCCTAAAAGAATGAGATTTGAGGAGAATGTAAAGAAGGGAAAGAAGGACTTGGGATATGGGGTTTTTATGGTGAGAATTTTGTGGGGTTTGATTTTGGTCTTTGTCGTGCAGTATGGGCTTTCTTGGATGGTTTCTGGGGTTCAAAACCCTAGATTGACACAGGATATTGTGAAGAATTTGGGTGAAAAATCAAGGGATTTTGAGGGTTTGAAGAGAAGGTTTGTGTTCTTGAAGAATGAGTTGGAGGGATTGGTTGGCAAAGAAGTCTCGAGCTACAGCTTTCTTGATTCCTTGTGGAAAATCAATCAGGTTCATCTGATGAATCCTTAATCTCATTAGTTTATCACTATAAAATTTGGTTCTTTGAAGTGTTTGTTGTAGCTTTTAATGTTTCAAGAAGAAGAGAAAATTATAGAAAATGTTGCAGAGAAAGCTACGGATGTTTTTGAAAATAAAAGTTAAAATTGCAAAAAGTTGTTTGAGTTAGGTCAGAATTTTCTTTTTCTTTCTTTCTTTCTTTCTTTCCTTTTTTTTTTTAAAACGCTTAACTTTTAGATTAAACAAAACTAGAAACACTACTTTCAAAAAATCTAAAACAGCTCAAAACTTCACTCAAAAGCTGAAAATTACATTTTTTAAGCTGTTGCTGACATCCCTTTTATACGCGTGTTTGAGTTTGTCCATGAAATTTCGATGTTTAGCTCTTTTCATCCCTGTAAATGAATTCTATTAGTAATTGGATTTAGGATGGTCTGCTGCTGAACTCGCGCTGTGTGTTATACGAATCAATGACAGAGGAAGTAAGCATTTGGGGCTGGCCGTTGCAGACGGCCGGCTTGCTTGCAGCAGAACACTCTTCACGATCGTTCACAATTATATCCGGGAGAGTCACAGAGGTAACTAACTCTCAAGTTACTATGGATCAAAGTTCGTGTCGCATTGTGTTTATGCAGTTTTGATATCATGTTACAAAGTAAATTTCTCATTTGTGCATTATTTGGTCGTAGTGGTCGAATGAGGACACAAAGTATTTGGTCCGGGAGGGTAGTAATAGTTCGTGGACGCAAAGAAAATGGACTTCGTCTGTCGTGCAGTTAGAACCAAACACATGGATTCTTGACTACAAACGAAGCTTTCTCATGGACGATGCGAAGGTGGTTTCAGCTGTAGTCGAGTTCTTGAAGTTTAGGTTAACGAGAGAGTTTATAAGGATGAAGAAGGAGTTCTTCTGGCTGTATGCATTTGGAAGCCAAAATGTTGATTATACAGAAGGGAGTGTGCCTTTTCCGACTTGAGAATTGATGATTTTTTGTATTTCTCATGAGAAAGAAAGTGATTCTCATTCCTTGTGAGAAGTAGCTTTTTTTTTTTTTTTTTTTTTTTGGTTCATTCTTATGAAATAGAGACTTGGGGGCAAATAATTTTTTCTTCAAGAAAAGCATGTATATATGCATATTAGAGACACGGTGTAGAAGCAAAATGGATGTGAATGTAGTTGGCGTTCGGCAATAATTTTGCTGTGTTTTCGCTTTTAGTTATTGAAAAGTGCTTTGGAGAGTGTTTGGTAAAATGAGTTCTATATTTGTTTTGGAGAAAGTACACTACCAGTAAACTTGCACCTCCTTGGATGCTTGAAACTTTTGAGATTCCATTTCATTTTTTCCATCTAAGATGAAATAAAATATCATCATTATTCGATAAAGTGTCAAAATATTACTCTGGGGGCAACATAATAATTTAAAACACTAAAACTATGGAGTACAGTTTATTTTTGTGAACACCCACTATTATTTATTTATTTTCTTTTTAGTGATGTTCTTTGATACTTAGAGATTCAGTTTCATTTTGTCCATCTAAAAATGAATGATAAAACATTATCATTATTTGATTGGAAATATCCATGAAAAAAAAAAAGATATAGTGTGAAATATAAGTTTTGGGACAAAATAGTAATTTAAAATAATGAAATTGTGAAAAAATCACTTATTTTAACAAACATCTTCCACTACCATTTCTTTTTATCATTTTCTGGTAGATGCAAATATTCCCAACTTTTACCTATCAAAATATATATATATATATATTTCCAACTTTTACCATTAACATTTACGAGAACTTCTGTAAACGAAAATTACTTCATTTTAAAGTAAAATCAACGTCAAGCACACTCAAAAACACATGATAGTATTTCAATATTATAGAAACAATAAATTTCATTCTCACCAATAGTCTTTACAAGAACACAAACCATCTCTAAAATGGTGAAATCTAGTCCTGTCTCTTACAACAATTTCCCTATCAGAAACCTTTGATGCCAATTTCATAAAGTTATGGCAATCTTCACATAACCTTAGGTTCTTGATTATACGAATGCATGACTGTTTTTCCTTGCTTATTAGTCCATAACACAAAGCTAATTTCTCACTATGCCAAAGAACAACTTCTTGCTTTTCATCATCATCCAAATCCACCAAAACACTGCTGATATTTGGAGAGTAACCCACCTTTTTAAGCTTGTCAACAACTTCATCTAACTTGGCATAAATCTCATCGGTTTGTTTGTGGTTTTTATCTGCAGTCAGAAACTCGTGTATCTCGTTATCCATTTCAATCATACTGCATCCTCGTTCCTTCGATATCCCTTCTTGTTTCATAAACTGTCTCACAGCTCCAACATTCTCCCACCTTTTCTCTTTCGCATATATGTTGGATAAGAAAACATGCGCCCCATCATGATCCGGTTCTAACTCAAGAAGACGTTTTGCAGCAAATTCTCCCAATTCAAACTCACCGTGAATCCGGCAAGCAGCCATAAGGGATCCCCAAACAACAACGTTTGGGGCCATTGGCATACTCTCTACAAGCTCTAGAGCATCTGGAAGATGATTAGCTCGACCATATAGGTCCACCATGCATCCGTAATGTTCAAGTTTGGGTGTAATTCCGTATTCATTTACCATCAAATGAAATATCCTTCGTCCCTCTTCAACTAATCCTGCATGGCTGCAAGCATAGAGAACTCCCACAAACGTAACCCAATTCGGCTCTACATTTTCAGACTTCATCATTTGAAAATATTTCAGGGCATTATCTACATCTCCATGGATAGCGAAAGCACTCATCATGCTGGTCCAAGATATCACGTTTTTCCTATGCATCCGTCTGAAAACTTCTTTTGCTTCCTCAAGACTCCCACACTTAGCGTACATATCAATCAGGGCATTGTTTATAGGCAAAGCTTTTCCAAATCCTTTGTCATCCACAAATTGATGGATTTTTCTGGCTTGATCCAATGCACCAAGATTAGCACACGCTGAGATGACACTCAACATGGTTACCTGGTCAGGTTTAATTCCATTTTGCTGCATGTCGTGAAATATCTTAAGAGCTTCTTGAGGCTTGTCACTCTCTGCATAACCAGAAATCATTGCACTCCAACAAACCAAGTCTTTATCAACCATTTCATCAAAAACTAATCGAGCAGCTTCAATATTGCCCACTTTTGAGTACCCAGTGATCAAGGCAGTTGAGGCCACAACATTCTTGGTCTTCAAGTTATCATACAGACTTTGAGCCATGTCCATGGCGCCAGAACTTGCATACATGTTAAGAAGTGCACTCTGCAAATGAGAATCGATGACCATGTTATTCTCGGATATGAACCCATGAACTAGCTTTCCAACATCCAAATTTCCAACGCGGGCACAGGAGGAAAGAACGGTGGTAAAAATTCTCTGATCTGGTTCTGTCTTCGAGCTCTTCATCTCTTCCAGGAGGGCTAAGACATTATCGAAAAGCCGGCTTTGACAATAACTGTTAAAACATGTAAACAAAAATTACAAATCAACACCGGCTTCACCATTTCAAAATCAGAAGTCGCTCTTTTTCTCAATAAAATAGCAGAGATATCAAGGGGTTAACAATGTATACACACACATACACACACATTTTCTTTCATTTGATTACACCATCATAAGTTCATAGGAAATGCCAAAAGCTAGACTATACGACACACTTATTATGACAATATACCAGTTGTAGGAAGTTGGTTATCATAATTTTCCCAACTAAGTCGAGTAAAATATCCTGCTTCGCAGATTATGCAAAACGTGCTATTATGAGGTTTATCAGATTTATTTGGCTTAAATGGAAAGTTCCATACTTTAGAAAAGAAATAAAATCACCCTGAATCCTCAACAAATCCTTTAAAAAGAAACTCACCCATCTATCATAATATTCCAAG